>APFE030898471.1:6331-46460 GCA_000404065.3 Pinus taeda
AGAAGGATGTGGTTGGCTACATGCTCTGAACTGTGTTACAATGAGGCTCGAAGGCCTATTTATTGTTGAGAAACAATGGAAAACCCTAAACATCCAAAAACCTAACCCTAGAAGATGAAATGTCAAACTGTGGACCCCATTTGGGTAAAGTGGTACATCAACTTCCCGGGGTTGTAATTTTGGCATATGATCTCCGTTTAATGTGCACAATATCTCGTTAGAAATATCTATCTAAGAACTCCAACTTTGGGAAGAGCAACATCGGTCCATGCATCGATGTTGCTCCTAGTTTTCCAAAAAACGTTGTTTAGGGCCTCAAAACGGCTCCAGAAATTCAAGACCAAAAAAACTGCTAAAAATAGTAAATTGTGCTACAATTAAGGAAACTGAAATGCTGAAAGAAACAATGGTGGGGGTCCAAATGGACTTGGCAGGTGGCCACCAATATATATATAATATATTTTATTTTATTTTTATTTTATATATATATATATATAATATATATATATATATATATATATATTTTTTATTTTATTTTTTTTATTTTTTTCACTATATATGGCTTAAAGAGATAATAGCAACATGTAATTTGTAGTACTTCCAAAAATAGGGGCACATTGATATGTTTGTGTGTGTGTTCCAATAGCAATAAACTCAAATAAAGAAAGCCATGTTGATAACATAATACATGTGTTGACGATACTATGAATAGGATATAGGAACCTAGAATGTAGACTCGGTTATATATGATAATTTTGTCACAGGTACAGAGATCAACTTGACATTTATATGATCTAGGGGATCAAAATATGATAAAAAATAAAAGTGCTCAGCATCACCCAAAACTAGTGCCAAATTATAAATCTCGATGTTCTAATTCCAACGACATTTGAATCACCTTAATCTGACACCATATGTGAAAGTTATCATGTTATGAAGTTTTTTGCAAATAGTTAAAAAAACAACTTGCAGGGTTGATTGGGTTGCTGACTGGGCAAACCATCCAGGTGACGTGGCACTGACATCAATAAGTGATTGTGCATGTACGATTAATAGATGGACCAATCACGTGCTGACACATGGTAGGTCATACAGGTTGTGTTGGTGGCATTTTATTGGTTGTTGAGTTTTGGGTGGCCCAATGAGGGGGCACCACATGGCCAATTGGGAGGGTGCCACATGGCCCTTAGGATTCGGGCCAAAAGTCTTTTGGGTTGACTGGCCAACCTCGTTGGATTCAAACCCACAACCTGTCAATTAACAATCAATCATCTTACCACTAGATCAATCGTTGTCACTTGTTAACCGCCAAATCACATGATTGTTGGTATGATCGAGGGTGCAGTGGGAGGGGCCAAGCGATTAGCCATGGCCCCGAGTTTCACTCAACGACACGAGACAGTGGTGGAGGCAGAAGCGATGGGGCCGAGTGGTTAGCCTTCGCTCCAGTTCTATGTTGATATACACGACCATCAACAAGGCGGCAAGGGTGGGTGGTTAGCCTAGCCCCCAGATCACATTAACACCTACACCATATGCGTTAAGCCACGGGCAGAGGGCTCGAAGGCTGGGGCTGGCACGTCGCTTACCCCGCGATCACATGGCCTCCAATGCGACCAAGGATGGAGTGTTGGTAGGTGCATGGCCTCTAGCTTGCGCCCCTGGCCACATGCCATACCATATGACCAACACCAAGAGCTGAAGGTTTGCCGCCTAAGCATTATTGGTGCATTTATTCATCTGACAATTTTCACTGTTGGCGGTGGAATCGATGCCAATCCTGAGCGAAATTGTCACCCGATGGACCTGCCAAAGAATGAGTTAGTTGCTTGGTTAGCTAGTTTTTTCATTTTTGCATGAGAGATAGCTTAGAGATGGAACTATGAGACCTAACTTGGCCATTTTTCAGCCTATTGGAGGCCAAGAAGAGCCTACACAAGGGTTTTTGGGTGTTCTAGAGACAATGGAAGCATTATCTTTGTGATTTGAGCATTTTATGTTGAACAATTTGTAGGGCCAAGTCCTTTTGTGTTGTAGACAAAGATTGTTTTTTGTTTTTTGGAAGCCATATGGAGACCTTTTTTAACACGAAAAGAACCTAGATAGGGGTTTTTGAGCCTTCCGGATGCATATGTAGCATTTGTTTCTTCATTAAATAGCGAGTTTCGGTATATTCTTAGTATGATTGCGGGAAAAGGTCATTTCAACACTTCATTATGAAGCTTTTCTACCTTCACTTTTAATCGGCATATTCACTTTCTCGACCATTGCCTTCCTTTTTTGGCACTTGGCTACATGATGGTTATGTGCATGACAAAAAGTACAAGAAACACATTCCACAAAATTTTATTCAAATCATCATGCTGATTATAGTCATAGAAGGCTTTTGAATAATCATGACATTTATACCTTTTATGATTGTCCTTTGGATTATGAGTCTGGCGAGGAGAACTTGACTTAGTTATTCTTTTGGAGTGCTCATCTCTCTTTGGAGATGTTCTTCCATCAATATAATCATCATGATATGATGAAATGGTCGAGAAAGTGAATATGTCAATTAGAAGTGAGACTGGGAAGGAAGATCCTCCTCCAAATTCAAAGACATTTTTGCCAAGAAATGCTCACAAAAACATTTGTACCCATTGCAATATAAGTGGGCATTGGATAAAGAAATGTTGGAAGCTACATCCGCATCTTCATCCAAATAAGGACGAGAAGGTTATGAAATCACCTGAGAAACAAAAGGCAGAAGAATGTGTGAGGCATGCCATAACCATCCTTGAAGCAGTTCCAGAAGAAAGTGAAATGCAGAAAGAAAACTCCTTAGCCTAGTTGCGTAAGAAATGGTTGGACAATTTGTCCAGTTAAATATTGCATTTCTTTTGTATTTCACAAGTTGCATGTTCTCACAGTTGGGTATTTTGTAAAAGTGATGTTATGAATAAATCACTTATATGCAACAATATTTTGTTTGGCATTTTATGTTATGTTGGCTTGTTGTTGAGTCAATTTATAGGAGAATTCTAGAGTCGAATTTATTACATGTTGTGAAAAATGCATTTCATTCGCGAATATTGTGGTAAGCATCCTAAATTTTTGGATGAGCATTTGCATGACATCCGGCATGTCTACAATTGTGCCAAGCATTCATCTACACAAGTATTTCCAATTGAGCTTGTTTGTGTGTTTTTGCCAAAGTTTCTTGTGGATTTCATCTTTGGTAAAGATATTGTAAAGGATGGATATAGTGATGTAGACAAAGCCAAGAATTTCATTGAAAAAATTCAACTAATGCAGAAAAGAGTACAAGAGCAACTTGAGAAAAGCAAAGCCAAGTACAATGCAAGACATGACAAGCATCGAGTTAATCACGATTTCCAAGTGGGAGATCAAGTTTGTATGTATGTCATCAAGGAAATATTTCAAGGTGAAGACTGTATAAGCCTCTAATGATTGATGATCATGAAGAAAATGTTCAAATTCCATCTATTGAAGATTTTTCTCTTGAATATTTGGATGAGTTGCAGAAAGACTCAATTCTTGACAAGAGAATCAAGACTTCATGCAGAGGCAATGTGGAGTATCTTCGTGTGGGGCTTAAGAGTACCAATCCAAGTAAAGCAAGGTGGATTGAGATCAGGAAAGTGAGGTAGTTGTACCCTCACTTACTTGCTGAGTAAAAACAAACTTTTGGTGGTCCAAAAGCTTCCAATGGGGAGAAATGGTCTAGGGGATCAAAATATGCTCAAAAATCAAAGTGCTCAGAATCACCTGAAACCAACGCCAAATTTTATATCTCGTCATTATGATTCAAACGACATTTGAACCGCCTCAATATGACATTGTATGCGAAAGTTATCGTGTTCTAAATTTTTTGGCAAATAACTAAAAAGTCAACTTGCAAGGTTGACTAGGCAAACTGTACAAGCGACATGGTGTTGATATCAGCAAGTGACTGTGCATGTATGGTGGACAGATGGACCAATTATGTGTCGACATGTGGCAGGTCATATAGGTTGTGTTGGCAACATTTTATTAGTTGTTGAGTTTTGGGGGCCCAATGAGGAGGCACCACGTGGCCCTCGGGATTCGTGTTAAAAGTTTGTTGGGTTGACCGACTGACCCCACCAAATTCGAACCCACGACCTGCCATTAAAAAATCAACCGTCTTATCACTAGACCAACCATTTCCACTTGTTATATATAGTAGCAATATTATATTTAAAGACAAATGAATTCAATATTGGGGAGGAGGGAGTGGGGTTATAAAGCTCGATGGGCAATATGTTTTTTTTCAGTGGTTTGCTAGGCATAAATGTCATAAAATACTGAGGACGATGCTCCCCAGGGGGGGCTTTGTAACAGCCCCTGGTTGATTTTGAATGTAAAAAATATATGACCAAGGTCATGGGACACGTATTCCAAGCTAAATGGTGGACATATATTATAATGGGGATTACTTTTAGTTTATTTATGGCTAAGTAAATTAGAAAAGTTATTGGTAAAGACAAAGAGGGAATAATTGATATTTATTTATGAAATAAAGGAAAATAGGAGAAAAGGAAGGTGAAGAGACACAGATTTGCATGCAAGGGAAATTAGAGGAAAAATGAAGGAAAATGAAGAAAATAGAGGCCTCAATGATAAAAAGGCTTCTGAGGATCAGTTCATGGCTTTTTTTCAATTCAGTTTTGGCTCTCTCATTTCATTATCTCAGTCTCTCATACTCTTGTGCACTTAGAGAATTCTTGGAGCACTTTGGTATTCATTGGATTTGGATAAGAAAGCAAAGAAAAGCAGGGGGGAAAGGAAACAGTTGGATTGCTTTGCAGGTAACAAATTGCATAAGTGGTTTCCTTGTTGATTTCTGGATGCATGGTATATGCATGTGATTTTCTGGTTATGTGTCATTGGCATGAAGATTTGCCTAGATTAACAATGGTTTTAGTTGTGCCTTGACATTTCCTGTATAGCCATTGTGTTGTGGGTTTCCCCCATGTTGTTTTTCTTATTGGTGCTCATGTTCCTTATGGCTATGGGTTGGAACAAACGCTTTGGAAGCCCTAGAACAACTTGCGTTGAGTTACTAGTCCTGGAGCCTAGGTTGGGACAAACACTCTAGAGCCCTTGGTGGGTTGAATTACTAGTCCCTGCAGCAGGGTTGGACAAACACTCTAGAGCCTTGGAAGGTTGTGGGTTGAGTTACTAGTTCTTGAATCCCTGGACAACTTGGGTAGAGACCTATCTAGTTGATGTTAGTGATTTCCGGACTATAGAGGTGGAATCACTATGGATGAGGGTTGAGGTGGTTTAGCCTCTAGAATCCTTGGTTTTGTTTTGTCTTGGTTTATTCCATGAGATCCCACATCCAAGTGGCCCCATGTGTCACACCCTAATTGGGAAACCTCTATTTTGTACGCCACTTGTGTTTCGTATGCCCAGTCACCATGCTGATGTCAGTTGACAACTATACTGTCATACTACCACATGTCCTCACGTGATTGGTCCCTATCCAATTTGTACTTCCATCCACTAGTTGCCACATTAGTGTCCGTACCTTGCAAAGTCAACCTGCATGTTGACTTTTTTTTTGTTTGGACAAAACTTCAAAACCTCATAACTTTCTCATACAGTGTCATTTTAACGTGATTCAAAGGTTGATGGAATCAGCATGATGAGCTCTACGACTTGTCACCAATTTCAAGAGAATTTGAGCATTTTGATTTTTGAGCATATTTTTTATCCCCTTGATCACGATTTGACTTTCAAATTGTATCGTCATCTCTTAAACTTTGTGAAACATAAATTCTTATTGGCCTACCTCAAACCCATTATACATTTGTACATATTTATAAATTATTTTGTGATTAGTTTTGAATCTCAATAATTATTGAAGCTAGTAGGCTGGTTTCTTGGCATAAAGATTATGTAAATCTCAAATATTCTCTTAGAAAGATGTGACTATGACAAGTATAATAATGAAATTTTAGCATAAAGATGATGGAAATCTTAGGTATTCTCTTTGGAAGGATGAGGATTAGAATTTTGCATGATATTGAATCTCCATGCACTCTGTAACCGAAGACCACAACTCTCTTTAGTGCTTTGCAAACATGTGGTCGGATTATTGGATTGTTCACAACCTTAAGTTCACAATTTATCACTCCCTACGTTCATCCAAACATTTGATCGTAAGATCATTGTGACTTATTTTGTAGGGGTTTGTAGTGTTGCTATATATATGGTTTCCCTTTCACTTGCAAAGCTTCTACAAATTTCTTGATAAAGTGTTACAAATTGTTCTCAAAATCTTATGGTTGTAGGTCCTAGATCCTTTACAACCTTATAGTCTCTCCTACTCTCAAAACTTACTCTTGCAATGATAAAGGCAGTCCTCTCTGCCCTTCCCATCTTCCAGTCCTCCCTTCTGCTAACTCCTAAGTCTATCACTGAAAAAATCTCCAAACTCCTTCGGACTTCCTATGGAATGGGGGCAAGAGCAATCAGAGCAAGCTACATTTGGTAAGATGGAATATCCTGAATCGACCACTCCAACAAGGTGGGTTACAGATAGGGATCCAAGCTTAGAAAATCTGGCTCTTGGTGGACAAATCATATGGCAATTATATGCAAATAAAAATCATCCTGTCAGCAAGATCCTCTAGAAGAAATACCTAAAGGGAGGCTCCCTGAGAAACCTCACAATTGCTACTACTCCAACAGGAACAACAATATGGAATTTAGTCAGAAGAAGCATCGATCATATACTGCAGCATTTATACAGAATATCGGGTAATGGGTAGAGAACATTACTATGGGAGGACACCATTCAAGGGAACGCCCCACTGGCCACCCTAAATTCCTGTAATGATTTAAAAATCTGGTTAGTGAACAAAAGACTTCTCGGGCCTACAGACTTATGTTCTTGGGACAACAAAGGGAACTAGGCAGGATGGACTTTTTGAGGGGCTCCTGACCCTCTGGAAACACAAAACAACTTGCTCTATGCAGCACTTTTGGCCTCGCCCTAGTCCATCGTACATCCAAAGATAAATGGGGGTGGGGAAGAACCGTAATTTATACAGCAGCTCAAGGATTCTCCTCATTACAAGCCACACATGCGTCTTTGCTGACTTCGAAGCTCTGGAAATCCATTTGGTCTTCCTTTTACCTTCCAAAGGTGAATTTCTTCACTTGGTTACTCATGCATAAAAAGGCACTAACATGAGAAAACCTGAATAAAAGTGGCTTCCATGGGCCCTTTAGATGTTGCCTATGCACTTCTGCTATCGAAACCTCTGACCATTTATTCATTGACTGTGTTTTCACACAAGAAGTTTGGAAGATGGTCCTGCACGGACTTAGCGTACCCACCCCTTCTTAGATTTCAGTTGTTACTCTCTACACCTCCTGGGCAGATCAAAACCCTGAGAAAAAATCTAAAAATGCAGGCTGGAAAAACATTTGGCAAGCTATTCCAAAATGCCTTTGGTGGAAAGTGTGGTTGGCTCGAAATGAGTGCATTTTCAACAACAGGATCCCGAAATCAGTGGAAGTCGCCGCCAAAGAAAAAGCTTTACTGTTGGAAATAATAGATGAATCAACTTTTGCCTTTATATTATCTGCAGAAGTCTTTGCGTGGCTAGGACCCTGCGTGCCAGGAGAAAGGAAAGATTCAATCAACAAACTGATGAAAGATCCTACTTGGCGCCTACATCTCACTGCAAGTGACTTTCTTAAGTGGTGGCAGGGGACCCCAAAAGCCACTATCTTCTTTGATGGAGCATCCAAGGGGAATCCAGGCACTGCAGGCGCAAGGGGATTGATCCTTTCCCTAGACAGATTGGAAAAAACCAGTTTTAGTTGGGGCCTAGGCATAAGTTCGAACAATCAAGTAGAGAGTTACAGCCTCCTAAAAGCCTACCAGATTGCGAAGGAGTTAGATTATAAATCAATCCAAATATTTGGAGACTCAGAGCTACTGATAAAGCTCTTAAACTCTGAAGATTATTTTAGTAACCCAGCTTTAAACAAAACCCTGCAAAGAATTCTAAACACTTTGAAAGACTTTGACACAGTCGACTCATATCATATTCTGCAGGATTTAAACAAACAAGCGGACTCGCTGGCAAATAAAGCCTGCCTGCTGCCTCAAGGTAATCTTAGCCTTAATGGAGGACCGTGCTCGATTCATCCTTTGCCTTAATCAATCTACAGAAGGTAGAGCTGCTTTTAAGAGGGAGAGTGGCATTTGGTACCTTGAAAGTCACATTCAGGATCGCCAAGCAGCAAGCGGATGGAACAACAAGCACAAGGACTTTCAAGCAGAAGAAACAGCACCAGAACGTGCAACAGCAGATGGTAGAAGGAATAGCCACAGAAGGAACAACAACCAGAATGAACATCAGCATAAGGAACAACACCAGAAGGAACAACAAGCAGATTAAGGAACAACAGCAGAAAGAACAATAATCAGAAGGAACAACATGAGAAGGAATAGTGAGCAGAAGGAACAACATCTGAAGAAACATCAAGCCGAAGGAACAACAACAAAAGGAACAACATCCAAAGGAACAGTGGGCCAAAGGAACAGCAGGCCAAAGGAACAACAGAGCGAAGGAACAACAGATCGAAGGAACAACATCCAAAGGAACAACAGGCCGAAGGAACAGCAACAGAAGGAACAACACTCCGAAGGAACAATAGTTCGAAGGAACAACAAGCCGAAGGAACGACAGGCCAAAGGAACAGCAAGCAGAAGGAACGGCAAACTTAAGGAACAACAAAAAGAAAAGCATAAGGAAAAGGTCGCAAAATTTGCTCTCCCTGAGATAAAATGTAAGACGGAAAACAAGAATAGCCAAAGAACTCACAAAACTTTTGAAAATAAGCATAGGAGAAGGGACTATCATCAGCTCATTCTCATTGCTCAGTTTTTAAAAGCTTATGTCGATTGTAATAGGAGCTTGCTCCACTTTTGGCAATAAATACATTAACCGTTCTTGTTAAAAAAAAAAAAACTTACTCTTGCAATGCCCAAATGTATATTGTCATTTAGAGAACAATTTTGTGACTTGATTCTTTTAAGGTTCATAACATTTTATTTTCGTAATATTATTTAAAGGATGAAATTTTGAGCCGAGAGACTCATTCTACAGCCCAATATGATGTGTAACTATGTCCGTCTATCATCAAAGTTGAACTTTTGCTCATATCAACCAAAATAAAATTTTTACTATACAAAACATTTAATTAAATCTCTCTGACCTCATCTTCAATCCCTATTTAAAATGAATTTATATTAATTTATTAAAATGATTATCCCTTTTTAAATTAAATCTATACTAATTTATTATAAAATCATCCTAATCATATTAATAAATCTTATAAAATTCATAAAATTCTCTACTAATTTTTTATTTTACAACTTTACATATTCTATGATAAAATTTTACTTGTTGTAATTAAACTTACATATTCCATTTATAAAATTTCACTTGTTATAATTAGACTTACAATTTCACTCGTTATAATTAAACTTACAAATTTTAAATTTCATGTGATTAAAATTCACTACCATCTTTTTCCAACTACATATTTTAAAAGTAATTTTCTATTGATGCAATTTAATTAAAAAAAAAAAAAATCAATATTGTAATGATAACCTTTCACAAACTAATAATAAAGATCATCTTTATTTAAATGGTTGATCCAATAAATTCAAAAGACTGTTGATGACTTGATTGATCACAAGATTCCATTGGATGATTGATCGAATTAATTCAAAAGACCAATGATTACTTATGGATAGCCTTAACTTGCCTTGTTGGCATGCAAATCACGATATATGTGATTTTAAATTTCTATTTTGATTTATTTGAGAGTTTTATTATTTTTATAAATAGGTAATACTTATTAGTGTGGGTGATACCATTTTCTATTTGTATTATAATAATTGAATAAGTAGTTAGTAATTGTAATTTAGTTTAGGTATAATTTGATTAAATTAAATTTTATCACAAAAATAAAATAATTAATAAAATATTATATTGTTAAATGACATCGAATATTATAATTAATATTATTTATATTAATATGTACACACATTTTAATATATATTTATGTGTTTTATTTTTAATTAATATATACTATTTTTATAATTAAAATGATTAAAATATATTTTTAATATATAATAAGTCATTTTAAATTGAAAAAATTATAATTTATGAAAAAAATAGTAATTAATAGAAATGGAAGTTACTAAAAAGTTCATAGTAAGACCTCAACCAAACACTTTACAATAAATAATTAAAAAAAAAAAAAAAATAACAAAAATTGAATTCCCAATGTTAAACTATGAATAAGCCACATAAATTTTTAGTCAAAGAGAAATTAATATACACTCACATGCAAAACTAAATACATAATACCATGTATGTCACAAGTATAATAACATGAATAAAAATAATTTTTATTTTTAATTAGTAATTATAATATATAAAAAGGATTATATGTGAATTTAACCTTTATTATATATTAGTTCGAGGAGAAGAGAAGGGGAATCTCATTTCATTATCATTTGTATTCATATGATTCATAAAAGTGCAATTTTGTTTTTTTCTTTTTCAAATATGTGAAATCACTAAAATTACTTTTTTTGTTAGTTATTATTATATTTTATTTTGAGAGAGAAGAAAGGGGAGAAAAAAAGGAGAAATCATTTTATCTTCTTTTTTTTTTAATTTATTTTATAATTTATAGCATTTTAATGCAATTCTTCTATTTTCCAATATAATCATATGCATTTCTTTTCACCATATTTGTTAATTATTATTGTAACTCACTTTGAAGAAGAAGATAGAGGGCAAATGCAAATTAGGAGGAATAATTATATATAAGCATTACAATGCACTTCATTTCTTTTCCAAATATGACCACGTGTAGGCAAATTCATTATATTTGTTGATTATTGTTATATCTCATCTGAAAGAGTAAAAAAGGGGATAATGTAAAGTAGCAAGGATAATTATTTGGAAGATAATCATTGTTTTTTTCTTCCCCTTTTTGCATTTCTATATTTATAATTGGTTACACATCATTCCTTTGGTTTTATAGACAAATGTTGTATAGATTTGCAACTCCGACATAAATGATCTAGTAGTGAAAGGAGGACAATAACATTATGATGCATGTAAGGTTTAGATCGCTATTTTTTGAGGTGCCTTCAAAACAAATCTGTGAGTTTCAACTTATGTCAAAGTAATGATATCATTGTTGTTTCTAATAACATTTAAATATGCATCGTGGATTGTAATAACAACAAAAGAAACACATCCAAAGTTCAAAATGGTAAGAATATCGATGCGACATTTTGAAAATAGATATGTTAAACTAATCTATTTTTGAGAGAGCAAAAGAGTGCACTACATGGAATGTCAGAATTTTAGCCAAAAACAATTGAGAGTGGACATTGATATGAAGGAGCACTTAGTTTTCAGACGTGGACATGATGATCATGGCTAGAGAATCTACATGCATATCTTGGGAGTTAACTTGAATGCATACATCTCGAATAATTGTTGATTTTGGTTTGAATTCATTTAAATTAGTGCTTATATAAAAGAATGATGCACATCCAACTAAATATGATTTACTAATTGTTTGATGCAAATCACAAAACTCTAACTAAATTTCTATTAACCAATCAGTTAAATGAATGAATGGAGGAAATAATGACAAAGATCACTCTAACTTAACTTTGCACAAAAACTAAATCAAGGAGGAAAGTAAAGCAAGAAAGTATCACCCCAATCCATGTGGAATTTTTGCCTACCAAATCAATATCTTTGATGTGTTTGACATGATATTTAGAGAAAAACATTTGTTTGCCTACTAATTTTAAACATGTCACACTTTAACTATAAACATGTATGTAATAATATATATATCTATATATATATATAATATATATATATAGTTCATTGCTATAATTTATTTCTAAAGAAATTATAAAGTTAACTATTGATACAAAATTGTAGCGGAAGCTGTGTAAAATAATTATTTTTTGTGTTATTTAGAAGGCAAAACATTTTGTGGAAAAAATTTAGAATAAATTGTGTAAAGGATTTATAATTCGTTTGATGTTTTGGGTGGACAGTCCACTCATAATGAAAGACCAAAACGCAAAACATTGTTAATTTAACAAAGAAGATAAGTTTAGTAACTTGGAAACATATTTTTAAACTAAGTTTTTTTTCCAAAGAAAAAATCGAACTTCTTATTAAGGTAATAAAAAGTTACATAGTATATGCATTTAAGAATTCAGTAAATTGTATGTCTTTTAACAAAAAACATAGAGTTGTTCTAAGATGGTACGTAAAAAACTTCTTACTCTTCCATCTCAATGTGCAAATAGAGAGCGCTGCAACCAGATCTCGGGCCTCCTCATAGAGGAAAAACTAAGTTTTACCATACAAGTCATGTGGATTAAATTATTGACTTTTTCAAATTCAATACAACATGTCACATGATAATTTGATTTCTTTTTTTTTTAAATACAAATTTTCTGAAGTAGATTATTAAGTTTGATTTGTATAGATTAGATTATCGAGATTTTTTGAATTCAATACAATATGTAATACGATTGTTTGAATTTTATTTTATTAAATACAATTATTAATTTAATGTATTTTTTTTAAATGATAAGAATTAGTTTTATTATTATTATAAAAGAGTTGGTTGCAAGGCCAATACCTTTGACATTTTCCTATATTCTCATAGGCTTCACTATTCCAATACATCATTAACATGTTTTCTTGCCTTTATGTGTTCCTTTCACTGTAATTATACATTGAAATCTTCCATAGATTCTACCAAAAAATGAGCATACTTGTAATACATTACTCATAAAAAGAAAATTAAAATGCATCAGAAGGCCTATCTTTTGAGGTTGTGCCCAATTCTCATCTATTACGCAAAGTGTGTTTTCTCCCTGCTTAACTGGATTAGGAACCTTTGGAACCTGTTGACTTTTGCCAATTTCCCACTCTTTCATCTTGTTCTTAGACTCACTAACACGGGGGGGGCGTCCATTCCATTGACCTTGGGTTTCATAAGCAGTAACTCAACTTCCATGATAGCCAATTCCTTATCAAGCTTACTTTGTCACCACTCATACTTCTTTTGCAACAACTAAAACCTTGTGTCCTTCTCCTTATCAGCCATTTCCAACCTTCTGTTTGAAACCTCCATCATCCCTACTATTGACTTCGAAAAACTATCAATTAATTGGCACCAAATCTTCTATTCGTCTTCCTATAATTAAAAATCATGAATCTCTAATTCTTTTCTTTTCGGACTCTTCACTCTAGTCCAAATGATTAACCAAAGCGGGGAAAATTATGATGGAGCACTCTCGAAGGGTAGCTCAATAAATACATGCATAGCTTGGGGCCTAAGGCGTCATCGCCTACGAGGAGAATTTATTTCCATAACTACCTAAATCCAAAAGCTACAGGGACAATCTACTTTTGTCATGAAATTTAAGTCTCAGCTTGAAATGAAATGATTTGCATTTGGACCTAAAATGTTGTAAAGTAAGGTTATGGTAGAAGGAAAATTAAGAGCGCTCACATCCTGCTTATACATTGTATTTCTCCTCAATAATCTGTCAAGTCGACACCCACTTCCACTCATGAATTATTGTATGTTGTATGCATGGACACCATGTGCAATAAAGAACCTGCTACTGCCACCATGTGTGGAATACTCAGTGCCAGCGAGACCTCCTTTATTAATTCCTTCAAAATTCTCATTCGTGCTTTTTCCTTAGATTGGTGGTCATGTTGGAAATCATTCACACAATAAAATAATTGTGAACTCCTCATGGGATTGGGAAAAAAATTCTTTGAGAATGATTTAACTCCATAATTCCCACTCTCAGAATTACTCCATTATTGGCCAATTTGGCTACTTTTGAATTCAGGTACCTATAGATGTCAAAAAAATATATTTCCTTAATTGGTTACTGTTAATTTGTGTAGCTTAGGAGGTACTCCCATGACCCTAGGGCACTGGGTTTGAGAGAAAATTGGACTGGAAATATTTTTTGGGTGAAATACCCAAGTAGAGGGGTTTTAGACTCAAGAAGGGGTTTGAAATCTAAAAGAAGTTACTAACACCTAAGGTCTAAAGGACTAAAACCTTAAGATGTAGAGGGTTCCCTAGAGGCCTAAGGAAAACCTATTTAAAGAAGCTTGTGGATCAAGGCCATACAATCAAGTGTGAGGAACTCATTTGATCATAGTGGCTAGAAATAATGTAGCCCTAGAAGAAGGTTGAGCTAGGAGGTGTTGAAAAATGTGTAGCTAGGTTCGGCCTTCATAAATATGAAATGTGTTTTTTTATTATTGTATATTGTAGAATGAAAGAAAAGTAATTATTCTTATTTTTGGAGCATGGGTTTCATGCTCAAGGTCTTTTATTTTAGATGGCAAGCACCCATTAAGTGATTCTAGGGTTTATCTTATTTCAAGAAGTCAAAAGAGTCATTGTCATATGTTGAAGACTCCATCAGGCACATTGTAACTTGTAAAAAGAATTATTTTTGTATTTAAAAGTGTCAAAATACCCTTCAAGGCCAAGTTGGCCTGCCAACTAAGAAGTCAATCGACTTTTAGGATCTTCTTCCACCTTGGAATATTATATATAGGAGGGAACTCGACCTCCTAAAGACAATTCATTCTCTCATCAAGCAAGCGAAGGAGAAGAATAAACAGGCTAGCAAATAAGGAGAAGGATAAGGATCAAGTTTTTGGGCCATTTTATCTCTCTCTCTCTCTCTTCACACATGCGAAGAAAGGAAGTTAGGGTGTTTGCTGTTGGGTTAGGGTTTTGCTCTTGCAGGATCAAACATGGAAAAGGAGCAGGAAAAAAGTCGAATTAGGTCATCCTCAAACCCTAGAAGAAGGAGAAATTCAAGCAAAGGTCTAAAGAAGTCACGAAAGCCCTAAATAAGCTCACACGTGTGGAATTTCTTGTTGTTGGGAGGGCCAAAAATTTCAGCCATGCAATAGAGGCCGAAATTATGTTGCTGGGGACGAATTGGTGTTGTTGGAAGAGATTTGATTGGGTTTAACTTGGACAAAAATACGCAAATAATCAAGGAGGTGGGACTTGGTCTTGGAAGGGTATTGTTCTTGGTCTAGAGATCTTGGAATTCATCAATAGAAGAATCTATCAGAAGAGAAGAGATTTACGGGTTTTCCTCTCAGGTGGAGAGGTTTTGGCCCTCGCTTGCAGCCTATATCCTGTGTTCTTGTGTAATATTGTTCTTTTTGTTTTGGTATTTGTTTGATGATAAGAACAAACATAATAATAAGAGAAGAAGCCAATAAGTAAGAAAAAAGTCAAATATATCACAAACAGTTATCAAGTAAAGAGAATTATCCTAACTATTGCCCTATAGATTTCTAAACATGGAATCAGAGTTAAGGTTAGCTAAGGGCATAATGAAGATCTACTATACATTGAAGAAGTTCCTAAAGAAGTGTATTATGGTGGAAATTCGTCTTAAGAAGGGCATCAAAGGAGTATGGGATCTCTTATTTTCTCCTAAGAAGGAAGTGATCAAGGCATCTACAAAGGACGGAGGACTATTCTCAACACTTACTAGCACATTTCAAGACGATAATATTTGGGTAATCGGTAGTGGAGCATCAAGAAATGTTACTGGTCATCACAAGCAACTAAAAACATTTTAGAGAAGAATCTTCGGAAAAAATCACATAGAGATAATTTTGTCGATGCGTTTCGAACCAACCAGTGTGGTTCATCGTCAGGACAAGTTGAATGAGCAGATCTTGCTATGCATTATAAATAGATCAGGCAGAATATCCAAGTAACGGCTAGAATTTGACTGAGAAACGACTAGTATATTAATTCATTACTCGATTATTTTATGAGTATATTAATTCACTTATTTTAATATATATTTATAAAATTGTCAATTTACGTTTATTTAATAAGAAAATTAATAACCGAATTAACTAATTTGAATAAAAATGAATAACTAAGTAAATAAACAAATAAATAAATAAATAATTTTGGTCTAACTAGTCGTTTCTCAGTCAAATTCTAGCCGTTACCTGGATATTCTACCCAATCTATTTATAATGCATAGTGAGATCTGCTCATTCAACTTGTCCTGATGATGAACCACACTGGTTGGTTCGAAACGCGTCGACAAAATTATCTCTATGTGATTTTCGCCGAAGATTCTTCTCTAAATTGATATGGATCACATAAGCCTAAATTCAATAACTAAAAACATTATCAAAATGAAATTCCTCTTACTCCATAGAGCTTGGTGACAACAAGAGCTACCCCATGAGAGGAATTGGATCAACCTCGTTAGAGCTGGAGAATGGAGGAAACATCCATCTCAACAATATCTTGTTTGTTCCAGGTTTGCACAATAATTTACTTTCCATTTCATGTCTAGAAGATAAGGCTAATAGAATTGATTTCATAGATGGAAAGGTGGTAGTATGAGATAAAAAATTGAGCATAGAAGATGTCAGGATGATTGGGACCGTGAAATAAGAATTTACATATTGATAACTCCCCTCGCTCATGCATTGGTTCACCGTTGAAGCGAGCCCATGTGAACTTTGGCATAGAATATTTGGTTATCTTCACTACAAAATCTTACCAAGTTTAAGAACAATAGCAAATGGCATCCCCGAACTCAAAGAAGATCATGAATGAGCATGAAAGGGATGTGCATTGGGAAAAAACACCAAGAGACCATTTGGAAGTAGTGCTTCAAGGTTAAAAGAGATTATGGATCACGTTCATTTTTATGTTTGTAGTCCCATGAATCCAAAGTGTCTTGGAGATCATCTATATTATGTAACATTCATTGATGACCATTCAAGGAAAAATTGGGTTTATGTGATGAAATCCAAGGATGAAGTATTCAACAAATTTCAAGAATTCAAAGCTGAGGTAGAGAACCTTACAAAAAGAAGGATAAAGATCTTAAGAACTAACAATTGAGGAGAATATACTTCAAAAGAACTCATAGTTTTCTATAAGGAGGTTGGTGTTAGTGTCAGTATCTTCATCCCTCCATTAGTGATCAAATTCTCTTTTTGCATGCATTTTAGGTGTCCCATCCGATCAGCTGCATTCCATTAGGTCATGGATCAACCAATGGTAGTGGTTCATTGTCAAATTTCCCTCATGGTCTTTACCTGCTGGCCCATTTTCACAAGTTTAGGTCATTTACAGTCATTTTTTGTCATTACATTTGCAGAAGCCATTATTAGGGTTTTAGGTCTCATTAGGTCTAGGGTTTGCCACCATAGTCATGGAAAAGCTCAATAAACTGTCAAAAGACACATGAGGAGGTCAAATAAGTTCATAAAATCAAAATTTCAATGATGAATACTCAATAAGTGAGTTTTTCCTCAAAACTTTGTTTTGAGGTAAAACATAGTTTTATTTTTCTATGTATAAAATTTTATGTAATTTTAATTTTTCTATATGTAATAAGTTCAGAGCTACTGCCCTTCGTCACCTTACCAACTCCAACTACTGCAAGAAACAAAAACATCAATGCATCAATTCATCAAGTGATCAAGAAGAGTCAAACTGCAAAATGAAAAACAGAGCTTTTAAAAGCAAAGTGAAAGAGACTTTAGAAAAGTGGGTTTGTAAATGAAAAATTAAAACTAAGGGGATATAAAGTTCTTCTTTGTGTTTCAAAGTCTTCATTTTGTACAAGAGAGTGAGCCAAAAGGAGAAAATCAGGTTTGTGGGAGAAAGAGGCGAAATTAAGCAAAAACCACGAAAATTTGGTGGCGCTACGCATCTGGGCACTGGCGCTACGCATCTGGCACAAGTTTTGAATTGGATTTTGGTCGTGCACTACACATAGAAAGTGCGCTACGCACCTGGGAGGCAGCGCTACACATCTACCTATGGAGCTCCAAATCAAATTTTATTGCCCTCCTCTGACTCCAAATGCACAAGTAACCTCTCAACAAGTAAGTAAAGCCTCACATCTGGTCTAGCAAGGGATTTTTTCATCTGTTGGTGGTGATTTGTGTGTCTAAAAAACAAACCCTCGTTGTCACTAAAATTGTCTTGCCAAAGCTGCATAGGGTTTTGTTTTCTACTGTTAATTCCCCTTTAATTATCTTCCACACCCCATTCCCTTCCCTTGCCACTAAATTTCCCTAAATTCCTTCCCCTTTGCCGCTCCCAAAATCATTGGAATTCACTCTCTATTACCAAACCCTAAACCCTATACATTATTCCTAAAGATTAAACCTATACATTCCCAAAACCCTAATTCCTATTTCCTATTCCCTCATTACATTCCTTCCACCATTAAAACCCTCATTTATAGTCATACTATTATTCAATCCCTCATTTCCCAAAAGGAAAAACAACAGTCACCCTAGTCACCCTCATACTTTAAAAATCTCTTCATACTCATCATTTTTCACTCCAAATTTGCAAGTATGGAGACAGACTCAGCATATGAAAAGGATGATGAAACTGTCAGTGATTCTTCCCAAGAGGCTCATGCACCAAGAAAACCACATAAAGGAGGAAAACATATCTAGGAGGAGCCC
Organism: Pinus taeda; assembly: GCA_000404065.3. NCBI lineage: Eukaryota > Viridiplantae > Streptophyta > Pinopsida > Pinales > Pinaceae > Pinus > Pinus taeda. Next base: position 24,976 of record APFE030898471.1, read on the forward strand.
AACACTCTTACAAAGTTACTTGCTTTCCCTCTTGCAGTAACCTGTTTTAAACATCAATCATGTTACCATTTTTGTGAAATGGTGCAAAGGGTGCAATATCACTATGAGCTTGCTAGGTTATTTGTTCTTCATCTTCACAATGGCCAGGTGAACCTAGTTGGTGTCTCTTTCACCTTGACACCTGAAACCATATAAGTAGCAACAAGCATCCCTGATGTGAGTGAACAGTGGAATAAGGAGCAGCAAGTGGGCAGAGAGCATTATGAGCCTTACATCAAGGCTAGTTATCAGAGGCAAATCATTAGGGTCTTTCCTTTCAAATTCTTGCAAGATACTTATGCTCCACTCATGAAGCTCATCATCAAATATTTCACCTGTGAAGGAAGGTTTTCCCGTTTATATACATACCATGTCAAATTGCTGATGCATTTCACAAGAGTGAGGATGATGAATCTCCCATACTTTATATGCAGGAATATTGAGAAAATGGCTCATTATGTGCAAAGGAAACATCTTCCTCAGCAGTTCAATAGCATTTACCATTTCTCATTGATTAAAATTGTTGTTTTGCATCAGCTAAGCTTGCTGAATATTTCTTGGGACACTTTCTGTTATCACTAAGCAAATTTCAAAGAAAAGGGGTAAGGTAAGGAAGAATTGGTCTTGGTCACTTTTGTGTTCCTTTCATGCATAAGAAGCACTTGGAAAGCTCAGGGTCAGCATACATCAGAGTTCTTCATTTCAACTCAAGCAAGGCAGTTAGCACTCAAGAAGAAGAATGTAGCTTTGAGGAAGTCAAAAAAAGAAATTAATGTCTACCAACCTTGAAATTGCCCAATTCAAGGAAAGGGCAAGGAAACATGCAATTGAAAAGGAAAATTGAAGATCTGAAGATACAACTAAGCCAACCTGAAGGACATTCTTAACCAAGAGAAATCACATAGTAAGTATGGTTAAGTCCTAAATTTTGATAGATTGCCTTTTGAAGTTTACTTTAAAAGAATGGTGTCTATGTTTTTAATATTGGACAACTTCATGGCAGATGGAAAAGCCATTACAATGAAAAGAAAGATCAAAAGAGTTAAATTTTTGGCCTCAAACTGTGTTTTTAAAATTACACAGCAGTTTTGTAGCACGCTACGAAACTGCTGTAAATGATGCCCAATGCACAAGCAGTTTCATAGCACGCTACGAAACTGCTGTGGTTGCATATTATGTGTTGGTAGACCAATTTTGGGATACAAAAGAAAATTTTTGAAGAGGAATATTTGAAAGGGGAGCATTTACAAGGTGTAAGTATCCAACAAAGGCAAATCAAGTGAAGGAAGGATATCTATAAACTCTTAGCTATATAAGAGGTCATCATTACATAGCTAGTATTTTCATGAGACATCAGGCAGCATTAAAGGGTTTTGTCTTCACGTGTATATATGGACAAGGTATGAAGTGTATGTAAAACATGATAATCCAATGCAATTTGATGAAAAACAACAGGGATAATTGATTTCAAAGATCCTTGTGGAGACCAAAAGCAAAAAGGGAGGAACTTTGTCTCCTTGTTTTTACCAGTCAACTTCTAGAAGAGTTTCTGAGCAGTTACAAACTCATCTCTGAAAATTGAAAGAGTTTTGCATTCCTAAGATACTGAAGTACAAAAACCTCTTCCACTTTCTTCAAATCCATTATGATCTAGGAGAAATGAAGGACCAAACTTGCGCTACGAAACTATTGTAGGTGCAGTTTTTCACAAGCATATTTCTCTGTTTTACACATGTTTTTCAAAGACACATTATGGGCGGTAGAAAAGGTGTTTCAAAAAAACAAGAGAGGTTTTAGTTAAGCACGGATTGGTTCACAAAAGCCTCCTTCAGTTTTTCGAAATAATTTTTTTATGAGAAGATATGAGCTCTATCCCAAGACCTATTTTTCAGCCAGAACAGAGCAAGGAACAATCTCCTAGTTTCTAGGAGCAGTAAAAGGATGAGTCATCAAGGGCCAGCTGGCACCATCAAATTCGAATTCATGGAGTTATAGGTGTCAAAAGGAGTGTTTAATTCCTAGATAAGGTTGTTTTAATCATAATGAGGAGTTACACTCCTAATTGTTTTAGGTCTCTAGGACTGCTAGTTAGCTGTCATTTGCATTTAATAGTTAGTTTTAAGTGTCAATAGGTGTCAGGTCAGGTAGAATTCGAATTTTCCTCATCCTAGAGGAGGAATATAATTCATGTAAAGAGATCTATATATAGGAGAAGATCTAATGTACAAGGGGTTGGAAATTTTTAGAGAAAGACTCATATTGTGCCATTGTAGAAGATTATGTTTTATGAATGCAGAGTTTGGCTTTACTTCTCAGGATTCAAAAGGAGTTCAATGGTGGCTTGCTTATGTTTGTCCTTATTTCCTTATGCGCAGTAGTATGAATGTATGATACTTAGAACTCATTGACATGCTCTAACTTCCTTCATACATTTATGGACTGTGTTTTCCTACATGTCTCTATGTGCTAACTTATATATTGAACTGTTGATGCCCTGACTTCCATGTTTAGCTGATACAGTTATCATACTAAGCTTTTCTGATTCCATAAGCCCAATGGATAAATTCTAATTGTGTTTCAACCACTTACACTTCTTCATGTGTTTAATAGAGTTAGCCATCTAATCCATTATCAATATCATTAATCCTTTGAGAGAGCTCTCTCAGGTTGAGGAGGTTAAGCCTCAGCCAAAAGTAGGTTTGAAAGAGTTACACAAGGCCTTCCTAATCAAAAGCCTATCAGGTCAAGGTTTTGTGATAACACTTTCATTGCACATGAGGTCTTCAAAAGACCTTAGGTGACTCCATCGGTGCTTCATGAGGAAGGAGGGCCTTCAAACTAGATAGATGTTCATGAGACTAAACCTATAGGTGTGCCAATGTTTGTCACTTATGAAAAAGGTACAAGGAGACTATTTGCAGCTTCCAAACGAGTATTATCTCCACCAGGGGTGGAAGGGGTCTCGTTATCTTCACCAGACAACAGGCAAATGTTATCTTTACCTGGGGTGAAAGGGGCTTTGCCTTCTTCTTCAGCAAAGCATGTACAGGACAGAGGAAACCAACCATTGCATGATGAAGGGCCTTCTGAAGGCCAAGACAGGGATTTCATTTTGATTGAGGAAGAGGACACTGATTTGGGCTCCCAAAGCTCAAGACTCAAGGATGAGATCATCAAGGAGAAAGAAGTTGAGATCCAAATCCTATCACTTGATCTTGAGAGGGCTAAATGGATCATTAATTACCTTGAGCAACAGGACAAGCAATTGGAGGACAAATAAACAATCATGGAGCTGCAAACCATAAGGGAAAACCGACAATTGGCAAAAAGAGGGAAAATCAAGCTAGCTTCACTAGAGCAAGAAATAGAGGCTGACCGAGAATCATGGTTGGAAAGAGTGAATATCCACCTTGAGAAGCTGCTGGACAGGGCTAACAAGGAGAAGAAAATGTTGTGCCATACGGCTTATCACTATTTGGCCCGGAACAAAATTTGTAAAACAAGGATAAGAAGCCTAAAGGCCAAGTTAAGGAGAGCCTTGAAAGTCAAAAAATAGCAAGACAAGCTCAAGATCTTGGCTGAAGCATCATTGGCCCAACATAGCACATAAAGAGGATCACTCATGCCAAATTTCAAGAAATTTGGTGAAGTTTTTGTCATTTTTGAATTTTTAAGGCAAAAAACAGGTTTTTTTAGCAGGTGCATAGCGCCACCGGCACTATGCTTTTTATGGGGGCCTCCATTTACAAAAAAATCTACATTTTTGGAATCACCATGAAATGTTATGCATGCTCAGAAATGGCTAAGAAGTTTTGACAAGATCTGGACCTCCAAAAGGGCCAAAAACACCCAAAAAGTGCCCTCTCTACCACTTTTTTGCCACAGAGGAAGCAGTCTTGGGACATTGCATTTTTGGAGGGGCAAATTGACTCCAAATCAAAAAATTCAAGTTGTCCCAGAAAGCAGACTCACCAAGCTTTCCATAGAATCAGCGGCGCTATGCATAGAATAAGCAACGCTACGCATAGGAGAAATTGTTGCCAATTTTTCTCAAAACTCAAAATTTTCACTTAATTTTCTATTAGTTTGACTTTTTCTCTCTCATGGTCAAATTCATGATGCAAATTGATGTACTTTGATGTAAAAATTATGAAAATTGACTTAACGAGGTAGATATAGTTTTAGGTGGTTTTGAACTGAATGAATCAATTTCCATAGTTTTAGAGGCAAGCTGTTCCACTGCCTATTTTTCAGTTCCTAGTTTAAATCTTGTTGAAATAGCTCCTTGACTCATGGATTCGACCCCTAATGACTAGCATAGGTGGTTTGATGCCTATATCTTGTACTTTCTTAGTCATTTGTCAAGGTTAGACTCTTGTGGATGCATTGAGCTACTTTGTACATCACTTTTGCAGTTTGGCAAGGAAATAAACCAAGGTTTTGCAACATTTTGTGGGATTCTTGTGGTAATGTGAATTAGCATTGTTTTATTCTTTGTAATTTAGTTGATCTTATGTTTATGTGTGCCATCATCTCTCTTATTTTGCATAACTAAATGAATCAAGTGTAAAAGGCAGAATCCATCAGTGTTTTAGTGCTCTGCCTTAGGGTTTATTTAGTTTTACATGTTTTCTACTATTTGAAGGGACTCATGACACTTGCATACCCTCTACAACTCCTCACGGGTCTTTAGACTCACCATTACACTCATTTAAAAGTGCTAAAACATTTGCTTTCCTCACCCCATAGAAAACTCTGCAAAATCTATGTTAATTTCTTGGACCCAAAGCTGCCTTCCCCATCTGCTCCAGCAACCAACCATTAAAATCAATCAAATCTCTCTGAGCAAGCATACCTAGCCTAAAATTAGTAATCATATCAGTCATTTCAACCCTTCCTTGATATATTTTCATTGAGATTGACAAGGAGAGAGCCCTCTCCCGACCAAGTAGGGCTAGCTACCAGATTAAGCGTGGTTTGATGTTACCCTAGACCTGCCTTTCTCAACTTGAGGTAGATCCAGGCACTAACAGTTGGGATTAAGAGGGAACTAATAGACCCATACAATCTCGAACGAAATGGAGTTGCAGAACTAAAGAATCGATCCATTGAAGAAAGTGTAAAATCCATGCTACATGATCAAAATTTGTTGAAATTTGTATGGGGTGAAGACCCTACGACTATTGTATACATTCAAAATCAAGTCCCCATAGGTCACTAGATAACACGACTCTTGAAGAAGCATTCACTGGGAAGAAACTAAGTGTGGACGATCTTTGAATTTTTGGTTGTCTTTTTTATATTCATATACCGAAAGACAAGAGAAAGAAATTAGATCCTTTAGACATGAAAAGAACATTTGTTGGTTATAGTAATACTTCAAAGGCATATAAGATCTACATAAAGGAAGGACACCGAATAGAAGAGTCAAGATGTGATAATTGATGAAAGTATTGCATTCAAGAAATCAAAAGATCTCTCAATGGACTCTGATGATGAAGAACTTCCTTTATTTGAAGAGGAAGGCACAAGGGAGGAAGAATAACCAAATCATGAAGATGAAGGTCCAAGTGAACCAATACAACTGGTGATCATCCCTAAAACTAGAAAAAGACCTAACCGGTTAAAGTCTACTCTACTAGATGTAGAAGGACATGGAGCATCCCGGGGCACATTCAAGGAAAGTAACAAGCCCAAAAGATACTTTGCATATGCAACATACATGACGAAGCTGATAGACGCAAAGCCATCCATCTTTGAAGAGGTTTTGAAACATAAAGAATCTAAGGATGCCAAGAATGAAGAGTATCAATGGATAATGAAAATTGGAGTTTGGAAAATCATACCGAGCTCGTATGCAGAAGTTAGAGCAAGTCAAAGTTCAGATTTGACTTGCTTACATGGCATGATTGGATGGTGTGACAAGGTCCTTCAACAAATGAGAAAGCGCCAAGTGGCAAACTTCCATTGGCCCCCGCATGTCACAAATCACAATCGGAGGTAGGTCGGCATTAAAAATCTGCCCTTGAGTAAGGAAGGGTGCGATGCGATAAGGCAGGAAAGAAGGTTTTCAAGAAACGGCTGGAGACGCATTGCAATGGATCGCAATTGTAGATCGGCAAAGGGTCAGCATTATAGAATCAGCCCTCGACAGGTTTGGGTTACGATGCGATATCGAAATGCAAATTGCAACATGGTGCAACGTCTCACATATATAAGACCCCGGTTTTCCAGCAACTGTGATATCCTGGATACAATAAGTTATGAATTCCGATTAATACTCTTGTTGGGTCCATCACATCACAATCGTACATTGTTGCCTTGTTCACAGACCATAAGCTTGCAAAACTCCGCCGATTGTGATTTGCGATAAGACAGTCGATGCCAACAGATTAAGGCCCACCGTACAACAAAATTCTCACTTAGTTAGCAAATTTTTGAGCAAAATTGTGGGTTCCTATTGGATGTGGAGCATTTTGTGGAACGAATAGTGGGAAAACAAGGAAAAGTCATAACTTCTTTAGTTTTCCACAAAATTGGTTGCAAAAATAGGCTAGATAGCCATTTTTTAGTATTCTAGACTCGTTAGAGTAGATTTCATAAGCATTTGAGCATTGTAAACACAAATTTTTACACTTTTGATCATAATAGAGAGGCCCAAGCCATTGGAAGCTGGACCAAGGAGACATAGCCTAGGAGGGGTGAACTCCTTTATCATGTGCTTGTTGTAATGTATTTTTGATGATATTCTATAAATGTTTATGTTGTTGTTCAGTTTCTGGTTTATGTTAAGTTGCTCATAAAATTAACATAAAAACTCTTCATTTTACTTGCAAAAATTTGATGAATCCTTAAGCACAATGAAAGCATTTTGTTTATAATATGAGAAAGATCTTAGCACCACAAAATAATATTCTAAATCAGATCAATTTGGTATCATAGCACTAGGTTTGCTTTGTGAAAGAAGGATTTAATTGTTTGCAAGTTTATGTCATGCTTACAAGGTTAAAACTTAAAAGAGGTGAAGGAAAGTTGGTTGGAAGCCCTAAAGTTGCGTCAAGAGGAAGAAGAGCAAGGTTGCCACAATCTTCAACACCATTTCAACCTCAAGTTGCAGTTGAGACTCCAAAGATCATGTCTCATGAAGGAGAACCTACAAACATGACAGAAGATGAGAAGACCTTTAGAAAGGCTTTCTTTGATATGACAGAGATGGTGAAGGTCCTCTATGAAGAGAGGAATAGCAGGCTGCAAGGAGAAAGTTTCAAACCTCCCAACGGAGAAGGCTCTTTAGGAGGATTAATGGAAAATGAGGTAATGGGAATGGAGAAAAACATCCACCCTCTCCACCATCTTCTTCATCTTCTTCTTCATAAGAATTTTCACACTCTTCCACTAATACAACCCTTACTCATACTCATCATCATTTTTCAAAAGGAACTAGTAAATCACCTTTTTTAAAACTTGATGTTAAATGTGAGTTGCCCATGTATAATGGTGAATTGAATGCAAAGAAGCTTGATAATTGGATTCGTCAATTGGAGGTCTATTGTGGGATTAAAAAACTTCAAGAGGATGACATAAAGATTCAGTTAGCTTCCTTTAGAATGGAGGTTGCAGCACTAGTATGGTGGGAATCAAAGACCCAAGAGGAGATTAAAAAACACGGTAAGATCTCTATTTCTTGGAATGATTTCATTGCTGCAATCAAAAGACAATTCTACCCTCTAGCTTATATGTAGAAAGCCATCATGAATTGCCAGAACTTTAGACAACTTAAAGGTCAAAATGTGCAAGATTACACCCAAGAATTCAGAAAAAGGTCTTTGATGTTAGGTGTAGATTTGCAATCACAGGACACTTTGCTAAAATAAATAGGGGGTTTACACAATTACTTTAGGCATATTATCTTAATGTTTAATCCCAATAATCTAGATGATGTGTGTGTGCAAGCCACTCATCTTTAGGCAAGAGGGAAAAACACCCCAGAAGAAGGTAGTAAAAATCCATTTAAGGGTAAAGAGAAAGAAAAGGGTTTCAAAGGAAAGAAAAATGCATCCATTAAAAAGGAAAGAGAGGAAACAATATTTAAACATTTTTCCATAGAGGGTCACGATGAAGCTCACTTTTGGAAGCTTCATCCTGAAATGAAACCAAAGAAATTCAACAACAAAGGAAAAGAAAAGATAGTTGTAATCACTCAATAAGAGGATTTGGGATCTGAATCGGGTGATGAAACAAAAATCATAGCCATGGGGTTTCAAGGAAAGGAATCCATTGCCATCACTATTTCTTCAAACTCGCATAATTAAACGCCAAGTGAAAAGAGGAGAATATAATTGTTTCACATAAGGGTCATATCGAAACATAACAAGATTGATATGTTGTTTGATAGTGTCTTTCAAGACAATCTTATCTATGCAAACAATTTCAAGAGTTTAAATCTGGAAATTCTTCCACATCATAAACCATATCCACTTGGATGGGTATGTGACAATGCGAAATTGCAGGTTACTAGAAAGTGTAAACTGAGATTTGCTATTACAACAAATTTCATAGATGAAGTGGAGCTTGACGTTGTGCCATTAGATATCTGTGGCATGGTTTTGGAAAGCCAATACCTTTATGACAGAAAAGCTATCTTCCATAGACATGAAAATAAATATCATTTATTCAAAAATGGAGAAGACTATATTGTGAGAGCTCACAGCAAGAAAACAAATGTTTCGCTTGTTAATGCAGGGCAGATGAAAAGACTGGTGAATTCGAGCAAGAATTTTGCGCTTCTCATGATCAAACCCAAAAATGATATTGATTATGAAGTGTTTGATGGTTGTAATTCAAATTTGAAAACTAATTTGGCTAACAATGTTAACCAATCTGATGAAATGTTTCAGGAATCAAAGGGATTACTTCCCAAGAGGGGAATCCAACCTGAGTTACAGTTGCAACAAAAGTGTTTTCTTCCTAACATTGGCATATACAGGATGTCAATGATGGAAAGCACAAAATTTAAGTCACAAATCCAGGGATTGTTGAATAAAAGGATCACTCGCCCTACTCCTTTACCACGTGGTGCACCTCTTGTTTTGGTGCCCAAGAAGAATGGTAAGCATTTCCTTGAATGGGATTCAAGAAGTGGTTATCATCAAAGTAGAGTTGTTGAAGGAGATACAGGGAAGACAACATTCAAAACCATGTAAGGTTTGTTTGAATGGCTTGTTATGCTTTTCAGTCTTTGCCACACTCCTATTACTTTTACGCATATGAAGAAAGATGTGTTGAATCCATTTCTAGACAGGATAATATATTTGGATGACATTTTCATTTTCAAAAAATTTCATTATGAACATGTCATGTATGAGAAAAGAATACTTGATTTCGTATGTAAAGAGAATCTTTTTTTTTTTTCTTTTTCTTTTTCTTTTTCTTCTGAATATGTCAAATTATATGTTGGATAAAACTTCTTTGATGTACTTGAGCCGTGAAATTGGTTCTGCCAAGCATGTTCAGGTTCCCAAAGGCTTTTTTGCAGTCTGTTCGGGACGTGGAGAAGGTGAGCTGAAGTTATACCTCTCCAAGATTGATGTTGTAATAGTTTATGGTGGTATCAACTCCATTCCTGCAGACACAGGTGAAAGAATAATACATCCTAGTAAAGCTGCAGATGCCTTTGCTATGCTCATAATGTACGCAGGCAGGCTCAAGATAGTCATTTGGATAAGATGTTTTTTGGGAGTAGCCCAACGTTGGAGGAGAAATTTTGTTACTTTTTCTTCTATTGTAATTCATTTGCATTTGTTGGCAGTTGTGCAAAAGGTCTCCTAGTGGCGAGGTAAACAATGAGAGGCATTTGATGCTTTAAAACAAAAGATCAATACAGTTCCAGTACTTGCTTTTCCAGACTTGAGGCAATCATGTAAGTTTCAGGTTGTTGTATGTGACTATGCCATGGTGCTGTCTTTTTGCAATGTGGTAAGCCCATTTCTTTTCATTCAGAAATTTTCAATGATAAAGTGTTTAAGTTGCAATGACAAAGGCACTTCCATTGGATGGGTTTTCTTCTACTATTCCACTCAGTCAAAAGGTATAAGAAAGGTGTAAGTGACAAGTTTGTTGATGTACTTTCTGAGCCTATAGTTTGTATAAATACTTTACTTGAGCATCGTTTTATTTTACATGAAAGTTATGTTCAGAAAAATACATGCTTTCAAGATGTATATTCAAGCTTGAGTCAAAGGAATCAAGTGGAGGAGTTTGTTTTCCATTTGCATCATAATGTATTGTATCATCTTGTTAAGAAGGATGTTGTTGATAGTAACATGGATGAGGCCAAAGAGTTCATTGAATGACTCCAAATGGTACATCAAACAGTGCAAGAACAACTCGAAAAGGTTAAAGGCAAGTACACAGAAAGAACGACATGGATCGTGGAGATCACAAGTTCCAATTCAGTGATCAATGGATCAAGATTGGAAAGGTGAGGGAACTGTACCCTCACCTGCTGGTCAATTGAAAGTGATATTTTGGGGTCCAAAAGGCTTCCAGTGGGGAGGAGTGATCAGGTGCTCAAAACTATGCTCAAAATCAAAGTGTTAGAATTTTGTTAAACTTAGATTTAGATCAAATAACTTGTCATTTTGATTCCAACGGTGCAAACGAAACTCAAGTCCGATCTCGTATGCAGAAGTTAGAGCAAGTCAAAGTTCATATTTGACTTGCTTACATGGCAGGATTGGATGATGTGACAAGGTTCTTCAACGAATGAGGAGGCACCAAGTGGCAAGCCTCCCTTGGCCCACACAAGTCACAATTCGCAATTGCAGGCAGGTCGACGTTAAAAATCGGCCCCCGAGCAAGGAAGGGTGTGATGCGATAAGGTAGGCGGGAAGGTTTTCAAGAAATGACCAAAGCTGCGATGCAATGAATCGCAATTGTAGATCGACGAAGGGTCAGTGTTACAAAATCAACCCCTAGAAGGTTTGGGTTGCGTGCGATATCGCAATCAAAAATCACAACATGGTGCAACGTCCCGCATATATAAGACCCCGGTTTTCTATCGATTGCGATATCCCAAATGCGATAAGTTGAATTCTAGTTAATACTCCAGTCGGGTCCACCACATCACAATCACACATTGCTGCCTTGTTCATAGACCATAAGCCTGCAAAACTCCGCCGATTGGGATTTGCGATAAGACAGTCGATGCCAACGGATTAAGGCCCACCGCGCGGCAAAATTCTCGCTTAGTTAGCGCATTTTTGAGCGAAATTGTGGGTACCTGATAGATGTGGAGCATTTTGTGGAACAAATAGTGGGAAAACAAGGAAAAGTCATAACTTCTTCACTTTTCCACCAAATTGGTTGCAAAAAGAGGCTAGATAGCCATTTTTTAGTATTCTAGACTCATTGGAGCAGGTTTCAGAAGAATTTAAGCATTATAAACACATATTTTTACATTTTTGAGCATAATAGAGAGGCCCAAGCCATTGGAAGTTGGACCAAGGAGACGAAGCCCAGGAGGGGTGAACTCCTTTATCATGTGCTTGTTGTAATGTGTTTTGATGATGTTATGTACATGTTTATGTTGTTGTTCAGTTTTTGGTTTATGTTAAATTGCTCATAAAATTAAAATAAAAACTCTTCATTTTACTTGCAAAAATTGATGAATCCTTAAGCACAATGAAAACATTTTGTTTATAATCTAAGGAAGATCTTAGCACTACAAACTAATATTCTAAATCAGATAACCTAAAGACAAATACATGGTAACTTCCAAATGGATCTATAAGATTAAACATGCGATAAATGGAAGTATTGATAAGTATAAGGCAAGATTTGTGGCTAGGGGCTTCTCTCAAAAAGAAGGCACCAATTATGAAGAGACATTTGCTCCTACAAAAAGGTATATAACTATACATTCACTGGTCTCTTTGGCAGCATCGATGGGACGGAACATTCATCAAAAGGATGTCAAGACTGCATTCCTGAATGGCACGATTGATGGAGAATTCTATATAAAGAAATCCTTGGGATTTGAATTCAAAATAGAGAGACTTATGTTTGTAGGTTGAAGAAGGCATTATATGGCCAAGAAGCACCAAGGGCATGGTATGCAAGGATGAATACATACCTACAAAGATTGGGCTTCACAAAGAGTTCTATTAATCTAAATCTCTATATCAAGGTTGTGAAGAATGAGCCTATAATCATTCTTCTATATGTGGATGATCTTCTCTTGACAGGTGTGGAAGGTTGAATCAAAGAGTGAAAAAAGCATTTAGTAGAAGAATTCGACATGAAGGATCTAGAGTTGATGCACTACTATCCGGGACTAGAGGTTTAATAGGGACCTGATGAGATTTATCTAGGTTAAGGAAAGTATGTGATGGAGGTGATGAAGAGGTTTAACATGATGGATTACAAACCTATGACAACCCCCATGATCACAAAATTGAAAAGACTAAGGAGTTCTGAATCGAGACTAGTAGATACTACCAGGTATAGACAATTGATTGGCTCACTAATGTACTTGGTGAATACTTGACCAAACACATGTTTTGCAATGAATGTTCTCAGTAAGTTCCAAGTTGATCCAAAGCATGATCATTGGATAATATCCAAGCACATATTGAGATATCTGAAAGGTACAAATCACTACTTCTTAAAGTTTTATAGGAAGAATGATGTCTACTTGATTGGATAAAACAAATTATGACTAAGGAGGCAGTGAGCAAGATGGAAGAAGCATTACAGGAGGATGTTTTAGTTTGGGATATTCCATGGTCTCATGGATGAGAAGAAAGCAAGAATTGGTTGCTTTGATTAGTACTGAGGTTGAATATATTGCAACCTATGAAGTAAGTAGAGAAACTGTCAGGTTGAGGAAGTTGTTATCCGACTTGTTTGAAGGACCACTGGACCCTACAGTGATACATTGTGACACCACCAATTGTATAAGGTTGTTTGAAGACCCAGTGTTTCGTGGAAATACAAAGCATATAAACAACAAGTATCACTACATTCAAAAATTGGTGTAGGATGGTGTTTTGTAGCTACAATGTATCTCCACTGATGAACAAGTAGCTGACATCTTGACAAAATCTCTTCATAATAAGTAGCTTGTGTATTTGAGGGACAAGCTCGGATTAGTTGATATAATCTCCCTAGTTGAGAGGGAGAGATAGACACATCATTTTTGTTTTCACTTGGGAAGAAATAATGGAGGATTGGGTAAGCATATGGCATATGATACTCTTTGAGGATGAGGTAGGGCATCCAAGATAAGAGTAGTCATAGAATATCGATATTATTTGAGGACTAGGAATCCAATATAAGAATAGTCCTGGAAGGTAAAACCCTGTGAACACCTGGGTGGGGTATTTACCTTGAGAGACAATTATTAAGGTGTCTATAATTCATTGGTCTAAACAACATTGTGTTATGATATTTTGGAGAGATAGAGTTGTTAGTCAAGGTCTTGCTATGTGACAATGTTGGTTGTTATGATGCTAAATAGATGGGTTACCAATCCAACTCTTCTTATGTGATCTCTTAGATTGAGAATGTCCATGTACCATTTATGAATACCTCACTAATTAAAAGGGAGTGTTGAAAAATGTATAGCTAGGTTCAGTATTCATAAATATGAAATGTACTATTTGATTCTTGTATATTGTAAAATGAAAGAAAAAAATATTATTGTTATTTTTGGTGCATGGGTTTCACTCTCAAGGTCTTTTATTTTAGAGGTCAAGCACCCATTGAGTGCTTTTAGGGTTTGTCCTAGGTCAAGAAGTCAAAAGAGTCATTTCCATATGTTGAAGACCACATTGAGCACATTGTAACTTATAAAAAATAATAATTTTTGTATTTAAAAGTGTCAAAATACCCTTCAAGGCCAAGTCAACATGCTATCTAAGAAGTTGACCTATTTTGAGGATATTCATCTACCTTGGAAGCCTATATATAAGAGGGAACTCAACCTCCTAGAGACACAATTCATCTCTCATCAAGCAAGCAAAGGAGAAGAAGAAAGAGGCTAGTGAAGAAGGAGAAGGACAAGGATCAAGTGTTTGGGATATTTTCTCTTGGTCTCTCTTCACATATGTGAAGAAAGGAAGCTAGGGTTTTGTCGTTGCGGTATCAAACTTGGAAAAGGAGTAGGAAGAAGGTTGAATTAGATCATCCTCAAGCCCTAAAGAAGGAGAAAGTTAAGTGAAGGTCTGAAGAAGTCTTGGAAGCCCTAAATAAGCTCACACGTGTGGAAGCTACTATTGTTGGGAGGGTCGAAAATTTCATACCTGCAGTAGAGGCCGAAATTCTATTGTTGGGGTTGAAGTTGTGTTGCTGGAAGAGATTTGACCAGGTTTAACTTGGAAAAAAAGAAGAATATCCTCAAGGAGGTTAGACTTGGTCTTGGAAGGGTAGTGGTCTTGGTCTAGATGCCTTGGAATTCGTCAATAGAAGAATCTATAAGAAGAGAGGAGATTTACGGGTTTTCCTCTCAGGTGGAGAGGTTTTGGTCTTGGCTTGCAACCTATATCTTTTGTTCTTGTGTACTACTATTCTTCTTATTTTGGTAGTTGTTTGATGATAAGAACAAACATTATAATAAGAGAAGAAGCTAATAAGTAATAAAAAGTAAAAAGATATCACAAGCAGCTATCAAGTAAAGAGAAATTATCCTAACGATTTCCCTATAGATTTCTCAATAGGAGACCAAGAAGGGGTACTAAGGAGGTCATTATCACCATAAGGGTCCATGCATAAGAAGCCCACATACCTCTAGAGGATCTAAATCAACTAGAAGAGGAAGGAAGTTTTGTTCTTTGTCTTGAGTGTTGGATTGGACGAGTTAGAATGTTTTCTCGTGGAAGAGTCTAGGCATAAATATGAGCATCAATTGGCCATGTCCATTCATATTTGGAGAGGAGGACTGAGGCCCTGCTATAGGAATTCTAAAGGGTTGTAAGGTCTAGTTTTAGAGGGCCACAAGGCCTGACCTATTGTAGAAGTGGAGATGCAACTCCTATTGGAACCACACTAGTTTTAAGGGAAATATATGATGTGACTGAGGTTCAAGAATGACTTAAGTGACCCTAGCAAAGGGAGGTCGTAGAGATATGAGTATTAGGCATGGTCTTCTGTCCAAGCTTGTGCCCAAAACTGTGGATACTTGGAGATGTGTTGAAGGCTTTAGGAAGGCTAGTTTGCATGCTTTATGATGGTGAAATTTGTTATGGAAAGGAGTTGTTCCTAATAGGTTTAGGATAGTAGGTCCTTGATGCCCTAGTTAGGATTTTCTCAATGTAAGTACAATCACCATAGTTCAACTGCTAAGGCTATCCAAGAAGTATGTATAAGGGGACAAAAGTAGAGTAAAATGTGGATTATGATAAGGTGAGGAGAAGTGGGTAGAGTTAAGGAAACATTGAGGGTTAATGAAGTATGTTCAAAGGGTTTGAACAATAGTCTTTGATGCCCTCATTAGGGCTTCTCTCTACGCACAAAATCACCCTTGGATCTATCTCATAAGTCTGGGATTATGTAGATGTATAGGTGGTACAAGAGGTTGCAATAACAATGGGAGAAAGGCAAAGTGTAGGGTTGATCATGCTAGGAGAAAGTGTTTGTTTGAAGAGTTGTCCATAGGAGTGTTGAACATCGGTTATATGTGCCCTACATCAGTAAAGGAGTGATTATATGTGGGAAAATATGAAAGTCGTAAGAAGGGTGACAAAAGCAGTTGATATGTCATAGAGGTAGGGTAGTTTTAGAGGCCCTAGGATCAACATTTTGAAGTGGCAAAATTGTTGACAAGTGGGAAGATCTAGAAGGTTGAGCATTGTTCACAAACGAAGTTGTGAACAATGGTTTTTCATATGCAGTATGTAGCATATTGAAGTCCTCAAGTACAATGTTCATGAAAGGCGCCCTAAATTGTTAGGAGGAAAATTATTGGAGCCCTGGTTAAGGAGTTGCAGATGGGAATAATTCAATGAAGGGCAGTTCCAGAAGACCCAATGAGCAGGAGGGCTACTAGTGGGGATATCGCTGAGCCAAAGTTCAATGACATAAAAGGAGTTGTGATCATTGATAGTGGAAAGATAAGCAACTAAAGATGTAGTTGCAGTTATCAACAGATGGGGAAGGCAAGAGGACCTGTTGTATGTGTTCAAGGTACGTAGATTGAAAGGGTTGTGTGTGACCACCATCAAATAGTTGTTCAAGTGTACTTTTGTCAAGGTAGATTTGTGGTCAAAATGGCTAACACCAAGCCCTAGTTGTGTCCTTGTATTAGGGTTGTATGTAATGTCCAAGATCCCTGGTATGGGAGCCCTAAGACTATTGTATTATAGATTGTAATATAACATGTAGTGGGTTTAAAAAGCTAAAATGGTCCTGTGCACTAATAGATTCAGTGATGGTTGTTGTTCTGTTGTGCAAAGTAGTATTGTTGTGACATTTGAGTAAGTTTGTGTCAAAGATTTTAAGACCCAAACCAGATTCTTGACTGTCGTGGAAAATCAACAGTTAGCGATCCATCTCAATAATGTGAACTTACTCCCCCAAGGTTTAATTTGGATACTTGTCTTATCATAATCATTGAGTCTCCTAGAACCACCATTCTCTTTATTCCTTTGCTATTAGCTAATTCCAATCATTTCCAAAGAGCCAAAAATTTAGCCTAGTTGTTTGTTTGAGTGCCCAACCCCCAGGAAAAATGAACCTCATTATGTTCAATGAGGCAGAAGATCACCCTTCCCGTCCTTGTCACCCCTTAAATGATAAGAATTAGTTAAAAAGGATTATAAAAAAAAAAAAGAGTTTATATTTTTTGTTGTCAAGTTGTATGAGTTCTCCATACATCACATTAGACTTGACCCGTGGCTTGAGAAACCATGACCCATGGGCATCTAAGCCGTCAAAACTACCCGAGGATCACACCCAAACTAGGCCACACCGACCCTTAACATGGTTGGATTTTTTCTCATGGAGTTTCGAACAAGTGACCTTCACATCATGGACTGACTTGATAGTACACCCCATCACCATCTATTCTACGCCCCATGGGACATTGAGTTTATATTTTTCTAATAAAGTTTAGTATGTTTTTTTAAAGTAATTTTGGTTTTTTTTTAATTAATTAAAATTTTAAGGTCAATTTTTTATGGTTAAAGTTCTCATCAATTAAGTGAAAACATATTTTTTGGAAAAAAATATATATATCATATTTAGGGAGAATTTTGATTGGAAAATGGTTGAATTTATATCCTTTTTACTTTTCTTTAAATTTTCTAGTTTCTTAATTGTCAAAATTTATTAGGAAGTTGTGTAATACTAGGAGGCAAAATCTAATTTTTCTATGTTTTTGCCTGTTTCATTAAACTTAGTGATACAATTCCTGGTGAGATCACTATTTTTCATTACTTGGAATGCATTTCTGAATTCATAAACAAATTTAGAGCCCCCAAAAACCCTGATGGCATGCAACCTATACAATTTTAACAACTCAAATATGTTATTCCAACAATTTTTGGCCAGATATTAAGCAAAAATCATTAGAAAATATGATCGTAAAGTAGCAAAAACAAAGAATGTTTTGACTACGTGATAATAAGATGACCACTGTGTGGTTCATGCCTTTGATATTCTGGTTAAGTTCCTTGCTTGGAATGTAGATAATAATAGGGAGGTGGCATCATTTTTTAGAAGGATAGGTTTTCCTTGGGCCTAGGTTTTTCTACTATCAGGTCCTCTACAAAGCATACACTTCCTCACTATCGATTTTCCTTTTGGGCCTTACGTTCTTGTTATTGGGCATGAGCGATAAAAAATCATTGTTTTTTCTAATGATCCCTTCTACAGGGTCCAAACATGGGCTATAGACTGCCCACGTTGTTCACTGATCAAATCACAAGGATTCTTGTGGTATTTATGATCTATTAGTTTGGGCGCAGACTCAAGAGAAAGGACATTCCCGTTTTCATCGTTGACTACTGACAAGCCCCATTTGGGCCTTGTGGATGTTAATTCCCCCTTATCACAATCATGTTGGTGTGTACCATGTCCCATCATAATCCTACTCCCATTCAGGTATGCTTTAGATTTTTTCCTTGTAGTGTTCCTCCCATCATTTCCATAGTTGCTCCTCCTCCACCATTTTCCATCATATAATCCTTGTTGACCGCTAACTCTTAGATAATTTTATTAGCAGTTTCCTAACCTTGGCCATGTTTACCAGCAACATCAACATAGCTTTGCACAACACGCCAAAAATTGACTAAAAGGTTTCGCTAGTCAAGGCCCTAGCTCAAAATAAGAGGAAATGTGTAGATTGTGAAGTGAAGGAACTAAGCCTTGTCTTTAGTGATGGAATGAAACTAAACAACACTCAACAAATGGAAGACTCAACCATTGTGGGACATTTTGCTTACAAATGTACGTTAATAGAAACCCTTGGGAAATGGACCAACCAGATTTTTTCCATTCTCCTAGGTTATTCGCCCTATTATCTAATTCTTGCTAGAGGATAGATGGCATGGGTGTTAACATCGAGGGAGGAAACTCAAAAAATTCTATAGAAGTGTTGGTTTTGGGGCACATAAACATTATTCATGAAACAATGAAAAATCAACTTTGACACCTGCTTAGAAAAATTGGAGGTAATATTGATATGGGTTTGATTGCCTAGATTACCAATGTCATTTTGCTATGAGGGTGTTTCCTGGGAAATTGACAACACCCTTGGGATTTATTATGAAGCTAATTTTTCCTTCATGGAGATCGAGGAGATGGGCATGGTGTGTATTCTTGTTGGAATGAACCTATCTGAAGGGTTTGCATATTCCATTTCCATAAAAGGAGGGAGTATGTCCATTCACTGGCTCATTGGCTTTGAAGGCATGTCATTCAAATGTGGAAAATTCCATGCATGTGGACATTTTTTACTATATTGCCTTCTCCTTTCCAAATGAAAACATTGGTCAAGAAGGATCCATTGTAGCAACAATAATTTCCCCCTCAATTGTCATTGGACTTAGATCCTTAGCTATCAACCTATTCTCTAGTAGGTTTCTCCTAAGCTCCATAGGCTAGACTCATCCCCCTTTGGTCATCAATGGTACTTCGCCACCATCTACATCAATTGTATCCCCATATCCTCTTGTTGCTTCATCAGGCATGCTCCCCTCCTCCCTTCCCCTATTTTTCCTTCCTTCATTTTAGTCCCATCAGTCACTTCTACTCTGAATGACTCATAATCATCAACTTCGCTTATCAAATACCCCAATTTCCTATCAAAACTTGGGGGATATCCATGTCACTCCTCCCCCTGAACATTCCTCTTTCGCCTGCCCCTCTAAGGGAGAATCCTATGCCCCCCTTAGTTGTTTCCCCCAATACCTCCTTGCAATTCTAATGACTCCTCAGAAACCTCAAGCATGGGATATTCATACAATATATACTAAAAAAATAAGGGGGTCTCTCTCTTAGATCCTAGTAACGTGGATGACTTACCCCCAAGACTTGACATTGTTGGGGGCCTAAGGTCTTTGGATGGCTCAATCCCAGAATGCATAGTTTAAGGCACAAGCCACTTATCACTTTAGCTCAACAACAAGCAAACACAGAAACTTGAGTTGGAAAACAAAAATCAATCTTTGGGGCCCTAAGAGTACCTACTCATACAGGGGGTTCCAAATGAAACAATTGTAGGGGCCTAGCCAATGCCAACAAAGACTGGTAATTTGGAAGCTAATGGAGGTGCATAGCCCTCAAATTGTATTCCTATAAGGAACTATGCTTGATGGGTTCAAATAATCTTAGATATTATCACAATCCTTACCTGGATGGCATTTCCTTGTGATTGACGCAAATGGAATATTTGAAGGTTTGGTCACCTGTTGATGGAAAAATACCCTGAAGCGTGATAATTCATGGTTGATCAAATCTAGTCAAGTTGTATACCTTTTTGCCAAAGAATAGGATATGAATTTCCTTTGTTTGAACATGTATGGCCCACATGTGGACATAAAATATTTATAGGAGGATACTTTACAAAACCCACTTCTGTGGGAATGTAGAGTGAATATCAAAGGATGTTTAAATTTCACTCTTTGGGCCAGTGAAACATGGAGGCTAGGAGCATACCTGGACCCCCTCGTTGATTTCCTTCTCAATCTCCTAGAAAGGGTGGGATTGTAGACATCCATCTTATAAAACTTACTTCCACTTGGGAAAACAAAAGGGTGGGACAGACCATGATTTTTAAGTGTTTGGATTGATTCCTCTTTTTTAAATCCCTCCTCAAATATAATTTTAAAATCCTCCATTGGATATTAGTAGGAGGTATCTTAGATCATTGTCCAATATTATTGGAGATAGATCCCTCCAAAAATAAGCCTCCAAACCCCTTCAAATTGAACCCCTATTGGTTTGAGGACCCTTCTTTTTTACAAGCTTTAAACACATATATAGATATCTTTCAACCCATCTGCAAGGGACTCCCCTTCGATCTAGTTCCAATAAAACCTTAAGCATGGAAAAGTCGTAGCTATATCTCGGGAAAAGCTCCAAAAATAGAAGGATTCAAAACTCCTCAAGGATATTGAAAATAAAATTAGAAAATTCATTGAAGGTGATGGTCACGGTTACTCATTCATCAATAGCAGGGATATACTAAGATATCTTGAGGACAAAAGACAAAAAAATACCTACTAGATAGAGAGAAATAGTGGCAAATGAAAAGGAAATTCCTTTGGCTACATATTGGGGATGATAAAACAAAAATTTTCACCTTTCCCATCATAGGAAGGCTATAAATTCTATATGGAAAATCTCATAAGCTAACATATCTGAAGCTACTTCCTTCTAGGATATAACAGTTGGGGGAACCCTATACTTTCAAAATATCTTCAAGGCAAAAGCAAGGGCAACAACAACAAAAATCCAAATGGCCTCACATTTCCCCAACTTCATAGACTAAGAAAGAAACAACCAAATGATGTCAGAAATCATAATGAAGCAACTTGAACGAGTTTTTCATAGTTTTAGTAAGGATAAAAACCAGGTTCAAATAGGTTCCCAATTGAATTTTTCTGAGGTTGTTTTGATTTTTTAGGTGGTGACCTTTTGAAAGTGGTTGAATATTCCAAGACCTTAGGATCGATTCTTTCTCCCCTTCAATTCAACCTTCATTTCCCTTATTCCAAAATTTGACAACCAAACTACCTTTGAATAGTTTAGGCCAATCTCCCTTTGTAACTCTATATATAAGATCATCTCTAAAACTCCCCTTCACATCAAGGATTTTCCTTTTGATCATATCTCTCCATGAAATTTGGTTTTGATCCAGGTGGATGTTGGTGGCCACCCACCTATCCCATTTGGACCCCCGCAACTGTCTCTTTCAGTTTTTCAGTTTCCGTAATTGTAGCACAATT
>APFE030898471.1:46470-98972 GCA_000404065.3 Pinus taeda
GCATGTAAATGATGGATTCTTGTGTAAATTTCATGACATTAGATACTTTTACTCTTCTTTACCACTTCTAGAAGCTTCTTTGATGAAAATAGTAAATATTTAATGCATGGATAGGTTTCCTAAGTTTTAGAGGCAAGTTGTTGAGCTGGCCTATTATTTAGTGATTGATTTAGAATTAGTTGCAACAGCTCCTAGGAAGCTGAGCTCGACCCCTAGAGGTGGGGAAAGAAGTTAGACCTTCTATATTATGCCTTCTCTTTCTCATTTTCATGGTTGGACTCTAGAGGAGAAGCTCTATTGTATTTTTGACTTATATTTCTGCAATTTGAGGAAAATGAAGGCCAGGGTTTTGCAGACTTCATTATGGATTCTTGTGGATTATTATGTTGATGGTGTGTTTCCTACTTGTCATTGTAAGTGTGTTTATGTGTTCCATTTCTTAATCTCTTGCTGCTATTTAAACAAAAGAAGTGATAAAGTTTGAATTCATGCATGCCATGCTCAGCTTTCAATTTTGTTTAAATTTTATGTTTTCCACTGTCTAGAGAGGATTCGAATTCATTTTTTGCCCTCTTTAGCTTCTCTTCTTCCTCCTTGATCATCTCTTTCAACTAAAGGCATCAGCATAGACTCCTACCTTGCCCCAAAGAACCACCTGCAAAAACTGAGCTCAATCCCCGCACCCTGAATTGCACTCCCTCCAAATGCCACCAAAAACCCCAAAAACTTTAAATCAAATCCCCTTATCAGTTTACTAGCCTAAAATCCTTGTTCCTAATTGGTCAAATCATCCTATTGACAAATTTACCGAGTTTGACCCGAGAGAGCCTTCTCATACCTCGTAGGGCTAGCTACGAGGTGAAATGGTTTGATGTAGCTTTGAGGTTTGTCTATCTCAGCCTAGGTGAAATCTCAAACGCTAACAGAATGCATGCATAATACATAACCTCCTCTACCATTGATCATCAATTTTGCGGAATTAAGAAAGAATCACATGTTCACATTGAAACATCAATCACACATATCAACACAGTATGTACTGGGGAAAGCATACAGCTGAAAACCCTTATGCTAACTGTATATTATATTGATTGAGAACATGTAACAATACATAGTACAAAACTCCTCGCAAGTACTCAGTACTATCTCCACCTGTTACACACAAACTAGCTCAAATCTGAATCAATCACAAGTTCAAATCTCCTCCGTTGTTTGCCTGCCTCCACTGCGCAATCCTGCAGAAGAATAGATGAGAATGGCTGATCAAAACTCGTATTTCCCTTTTGTTGCACTACGCAATCCTCATTGGCAATCTCAATCCCCTAATTGTGCAAATCTCATGCACAACTATAGTCACAACTGACAGATGTCTTGCCCTTTCACTCACCTCTAACACTTGTCTCCACTGAACTGTCCATGCACTAAGTTAACTGATGTATCCTTTAGTTGATTTATGAGTTAATAATTAGTGAATTAATTAATAATTAATTCACTCCACTCATCACTAGTGTATTTGTTAGTTAGACTAAATACACCTAGTTCAACTAAGTCAAACTGAACACAACTCCATCAACTCCTCATTCAACTCCACCAAACTCAATCACTTGAGTTCTAACTGAAGTCCTTCATGCAATAGCTCAACTAACCCATAAGGAAAGTGTATTTCCTTCTGGAAGTTGCATGTGCCACATTCATAGCTCGAACTGAAGTGCTCCAAGAGAATAAGATAATGTTTATAGTCCAAATATTATTAAGAGCTAATAATATTCGACTGTTCTATTTTTAGACTAATAGTCTAAAAATAGACTCCGCCCATATGTCTAAAAATAGAGGTCCATCTATTTTTACTAACATGACCAATCATCCATAAATAGCATCCTGCAACTCATAGACCATGATCCATATGTCTAAAAATAGACATAGTCTAAAAATAGACTTTGTGCCAAAAATAGCCTGCGGGCCCACTTAGTGAAGGCGACTTCTTTTCACTAAGCTCCATCATCTTGTTTCATTTTCAACAGTGAGTGCAATCAAACTACTGGTATTCTGAAGAGTGGGGAATGAAGATTCGGACCAATTCTAATTCATGGTAAGAGCAGTATGGGAAGCACAAGGTGTCATGGATGTCAATATTAAGAAGGCTACGCTGGTGAGCATGCTCTAGGATCGTGCGTAACATGGTATATCAAGCATTCTAATGACCACCCAAACATAGGAATTGCAAAGATCCAAGCCACGTTGAACAGGGAATTTACCAAGCCAAAGTCAAAAACACAATCGATCATCGACTTTAAGGAGATCGTGATGCTCCTGGGTGAGACCCCTTGGGATCTGGATCAAAGGCTGAAGAGTACGATTCACAAAGCCAATATGACATTGACAGATGGACATCATCGTGCATCATTTGTAGCACCTGACATCGCACTTAAGGATGGCATTGTCACAGAAAAACTTTCCAACCATGCCGAAGCATAGGAAATCGAAATGAGATTACATGAGATCCCTATACATGATCCTAGGTTGGGAATCCAACAAATCCATGCGTAACTACAAAATCTGTGTTTGGAAATGTAGAGTTTGAAACAGGAAAAAACACCTCTACTGGAGGCGCGTGAGGAAGTATGGTGCATAAAATGCAAAGGCCAGGGGCACGAAAAAGATCACTATCCAGTGTTCACGAACTACTTGGCAGGTAGAGGGCCAATGCCATTGAGACCGGAGGCACAGGTAGGGCTGAGTGTGGCACTTGCATTATCATGTGTAATCTATTAGATAGGAGGGAAACACACTACGGATAATTGTCATCTGTTGCAGAAGTATACACAGATGTCCCAGCAATTGTTTTGTAATTTTTGCAGGTCGGTAGGCCACGATGAATGCACCTGATGAAGTTACGAACTAACAATGGAATGGACCCTTGCCTACAGGGTGTAGACCAAAACGTGAGCCCTCAACCTAAATGCAGGGATGGCGTGTGCAGAATTTCAGGGGCGCGGTCAAGGACAAGGCAGAATGGGACCAGGAAGGGGTCGCGGACAACTAATTTGTTACAATTGCGGAGGTCCAGGGCACTATGCCCGTGATTGTACCAACCTGACAAGGATATCATGTTTTTATTGTACTCAGTTTGATCATGAGGCAGAAGACTACCCTTCGCTAATTGCAAGGATCTACGAAAAAGGGGTACTCCAACCCCCTCTGACTCAAAATTTACAAATGATGATGTCTAAGCTCCACGAAGAAGAACTGAATGTAAACATGATGCTTAGGGGCAGTATGACCATGGGAGATGATAAGGGGAAGTAGCCAAAAGAACGTGCATGGTTTCGCAAGGCTCCTGCAAAGGAACCCGAGTTTGATTTAGAACGAGCGAAGGAGACATTCATGGAAGCTAAGAAGAGCTTCATGGAGGCCTCCACTTTAGGTAGTAAGGATCAACTAGAACTAGGAATGGATCCTTCAATGCTCACTACCTTTCTGGATACATGCCTGAAACTGTTGTGCAACAGCAAGGCAGTCAAAGGACTACAAGAACTTATCACTAGATGCATGAGGTTAGGAGGACCACGAGTGGTTTGGAAACTAGGGAAGCATGCATTGTGCACCGAAAGGGAAATGAGGTTGACTACGCAGATCGGTGAGTATGAAATGGATCAGGTAATCCTAGATCTAGGTTTGGATGTGAATGTACTACCAAAGGAAACATGGGAACGCATGGTCAGACCCACGTTACAATGGTCCCCCATTCAGTTACGAATCGTGAACCAACAGAAGGTTTTGCCCATGGGAAGATTGCAAGGGGTAACCACAGATATTGAGGGGGTGAGCGCATAGGCGGATTTTGAAGTGATAGAGATTGTCAATGATAGTAATCCCTATCCCATGCTACTAGGAATAAACTAGGTCACCGATATGAATGGAGTCATAAATCTAAAGAAGTGAAAAATGATCTGTAAGAAAAAGTCACTACGCGTAGTAGTACCGCTGGGTCCAGCCGAAGGAGCACGATACAATGAACTGGTGCACGATGACGATAGTGATGATGATCTCAATTGTATTTACAAGATAACTATGTGAGAACATGATCGGGTGAATCCGACTGAATATGGGAAAATTTCATGGGAGAGCGAAAGCTCCTGCACTTTGGATTCATATGAAGAAATAGAGCGATGGAAGAATCGGCTACACGAAGTAACAAAGCTTAATTGCAACATGATGGTTAGATCACTGCGTTGCATGACAACAGAGGCAAGGGAGTTGCTGACATATGATGGATTTTCAGTGGTGGATGAATTTCTAAGCAAATTTGAAAGCGCAGTACCGAAACAGCAACGGTTTGATGCACTGAAGTGGGCATTGTGTGCAACACCCGCATGATAGTGGGGTACGCATCAAGGGAATTTTGAGGACTAGTGCAGATGTAGAAGGATGATGTGCCTACATTTTGGAAAACCCTAGCCTCGAATGAAAATTAGTCAGTAGGGTTGGAACAACTTGCGCACCCAACTTTCTTGATGGGTACAGACATATGCTGTACAACTCGTACAAGTGCACAACAGCCCCAGAATAGATAATCAGAACAAACCGTTGAAGCAGGGAAGGTGACGTGTGCTACCAATTATCCATGTTGAAGCCTTTGATAGGGTGTGTAGAGTATTGAACAAGGTTGACCAGGAAAAACGAACTGATTGGCACCTACACATGCCAGCGGTTCGATGGGCCTATCGGACCATGTGCAAAACCATGAATGCGGAGACGATTCCAAAGGTGCAAAATGGAGTGCAAACCGTACTTATAGAAGAAGATCCAAAAAGGAATCCACACGTATTGGCTCCCACAGTGGCGACAGTGCGTGATGGCAAGGAGGAAGAAATCACACATCTATGCAAGGACGAACATCTAAGGATTCAGGAAGCCATCCGGTGAGGGAACCTTAGACTCCATGAACTTGAAAAGGACTGGGTACGATTGAGGAAGAAAAGCATTTTGATGGACGTTGAGATCACGAGGCTGGAGAACAAGATCGTGCAAGCATGTCTCATCGAGAAACCAAGGATCACAAGGCCAGATACATTGATCATACCACTACATTAGATGAGTGTTGCCAAGAATTTATGACTCTGCTACCATGGCTACGATCACACCTCACCAACCGCAGTAACCAGGGGAGTGCACTACATATAGTAGAACACGAATGCTGGTTGTCACGAAGGCAATTGAGGAGTTCCTGTGGACTACATTGAAAGGCGAGTTGAAGTCTTGCACATGTGGCATGACCACCTGACTAGCCATAGGGAGCACAGTCTCAGTGCTCCAGGCAGTTGAAAGAGAGCACAAGACTCTAAAAGAGTTAGTTTGGGAACTGCACGATAATGGTAGTGTGCGTAGAATCAGCATGTCCCAAGGTTCGCGCCTGCGCATGGGGGGCTGCGCTGCCGCGCGGATAGGCTGGGAAGTGACCGTTGGTATCATTGTTCATGATGAGATGTCCGATTTAAGGCAAAAGGGAGGGAGTGGTGGGAATTTAAGACACAAATTAAGGGAAATATTTTGGACAATCCGCCGCAAAGAAAGCATTAATGACTCAGAATTGGGGAGAACAGTCGAATTGAAATTCAGAAGGCACTATAAAACTCCAATGGCTAGCCACGAGACAACACTTGTTCATTTGAGATTTGAGCAATTACGTAGAGCACAAAGTATTGAGCACTAAGTGATATTTAAGCCCCGAAGTTCATGAACAAACACAGACAATTGAAACAGGATGACGACTACTAGGAGAAGTGTGGGTTTTGTAGAAAGTACCGCTGACAAAGCCGCATAGAACCCCATGGTGTAGGATGTCCCCAGTGATGCTGGGGATGTGCCAGAAATTTTGAAATCGCCTTAGACTCTGAGGCCCAAGAAGGATAAGTAGGCAACGGAACCAGTCTACATGTCGCCATGGAATCTGTGGTTCGGTAAATTCTCCATGGAAGAAAAGGGAAAGGCTATCACCATTGAGATAGATGATGAGGAGGAGGACCTATAGGCCCTTGTCAATGAGATAGAGGTAGCCGAAGACATGGAAGAAGACATCCAGCCAGTGCACACTACAGCAAAATTGCTTGAGTACATCCCTCTGCGAAAAGGGATAGCTAAGGTACCCAAGGATTTGGATGTCGCTAAGAGCGCACTCCAAACCCCGCTCCTCCCCGATGGAATTGTGTTTGAGGGCTCACCCCTGGGCCGCATGCCCACAATAAAGTTTGAATATTGGGACCTCGCAGATAGTGAGAAGTTCCCACATTTAGAGACTGAGAACCTCATGAAGCAGAGCACAGAGGGGTCAGTCACAACAATAGAGCTGTGGAAATGGCTGCGTAGCGTGGAGAAAGTCAAATTAGTTCATTGACTATCAATTCCACACTTTCACCATGCACCTATCACAATTTTCATCATCAGGTAGCTTCTGTGCTTGGTGCATGATGGGTACTTATGGCTGGAGGAGCCTATTCCCATCACGATAGATCTTATGCACAGGATTTCCTAGCTCCCTTGTAAGGGAAAGGACTCCGTGGATATAGCCGGAAAAAGTGGAGATTTGGTGCTCGCAGAGGTCATGAAAAAAAAATACAAACTGGAAAAGAAAAATAGGGGTTATGCAATCAACAACATTAAAGATAAAGGGGTGCATGTAGCCACCAAACTCCTGGCTAAGAAGGTAATGAGAAAATGCCACAGAGATGAGGTACCAGCGTCGATATTTGCATTGGTAGAACAATGAATGGAGGGGGTCCAATTCAACTGGGCCGAGTTCCTCTATGAGGAGTTCCTAACTAACTGTAAGGAAGCCCAGGAGTAGTGCAAGACCTTCCACTACACGTGGTTGCTCTTGTCTATTTTACTGGTAACAGGGGAATTGCTTGAGGACAATCAATTCCCTAGTATTGAATAGGACTTACCAGAGGCCGCAAAGTACGTGTCACTCTGGGCTACTAAGGATGACACGCGGATCCAAAAAAAAAATATCTTCTGGGTGCTCATGGAGGCAAGCATCGGGATGTGGATCAACTAGAGACCGCGCCTGTCCCCCACAGTGTACAACAGTATGCGGAGCTTTGCAGCCTTCAAGGCAAACATGCATAATGTGTACATCAAGGTGCGTAAGGACTTGACGCAGCAATGGACCAAGCTCCCCTTCATCGCTATTGATGATGCAATTTTTTCATTGCTAGAATCATGGCCCCCCGAGTTGCGCACCCCAGATCTGGTGGAGAGGGATAAAAGAACAGCATAGAAGCAAAACAATGCAACCAAGTTGCATGTCATGCAGTTGGCCCAGCAAAGGCACATCGAACAAATGACTGCAGAGGTAAGGGTTGTCCATGAGGTAGCGAAGGCAACTGTAGAGTAGGCAAAGGCTGTTGAAAAAGCAGCAACAGTGCAGGCAAGAGGGGCCACCACGATATAGGAAGAGGGCTAGAACTTGTCTATAAGATAGGGAGTAGAGGACACAACATAAGGCGTGTACCCAAGCACAATGTCCACCCAGCTGAAATGGCCGCGCGTCACAGAGAGATTGGGTCCACAAAAATGTTCAAGGCATCCAAATTGGACATCGAACCGACTACACTAACAGAAGGTGGCCTCTACAACATCGGCAACACGGTTCATGAGATCACCAGGGAAGCACTCCAGGAGGCCATGTCGGAGAAACAGATTGTGGTGGGGCCCCTAAGAGCACAATTGTAGGAACTTCAGGTGTAGCCCCCATAAGAACGAACAGTAGCCACCTACAGTGCTGCAGGTAAGTAGGATCAAGGGAATGGGCCTTAATTTGGCTACCCTTTCGCAAGACACATTGTATCATCTATAGGATGGCATCACAACAAATCTTCGTGCCAGGGAGGACCGCACAATCTAGGTAATAAGTGAGCAGAAGATCAACATCGAACAACTCAACCTATAGCGTGATGAATTAGTGACATAGAACCAGTAGATCATGCAAATAGTTGATGAAGCATGCCAGTGAGTTCTAGAGTTGTCCATCACTACAGATCTACCAGCAGAGATGTGGATCCACTGTTTGGCAAATGGAGTCCGAAGCGCGCGTGAGGAAACCATGCAAGTGCAGCTAGAGCTAAACCTTTAGATTGCTGAGCTGCAGCTAAAGGCGTAGCCTTCCACTCCTCCAGAAGTTAGTGAGCAACACATGAGCACTTGAACCACATGTTCCTTAGTGCATCTTCCATATTTTAAATGGTTTCTGCGTTAACCAGCATTCGTTGTTCACATCGTCACTCTTCCCTTGCTAACATTTTCCTCTCTTAGATAGTTCCATTAACATATCCCTCTTCCATATGACTAGATCTCTCTAGATCTTATTTAAATTTAAAGAACTTCATTCAAATATTCTTACAACATCAAGATATTCAACATTGAATCTGATCAATCTCACTCAGTTGTCATGCCAGAACTCATCAATTCCTCAAAGATATACATAAACCTTTATTCCTATCAACGAGATTTCTTCTCATCTAGAATAATTAATTCACACACCAGGCATCACCATTAATGTGGTTAAATATCATTCCACTAGGACTATTTCACATAGAAACCCCAATCTTGAATTCTCAACTAAATTACTTTGTCTATGCAAAGTTCCTTGTTGTTTGTTTCACATACAGACATCATATGCACATAATTCTTCCCAATAATAATTAACCTTGGATATTCCTAAGTCTTGCATAGAATTAACTTAATTACATGATAGTTTAAACTTTGAATCTATCATTTGTTTTAGATTCACATGCAGAAGCTGAAATGCTCACTACACAGAGACAATTCACACAATATGAAATTATATTTATTTAATATATATGTACATACATTCTCAAGCTCTTGCTTCTTTTCCTTGGCCTTATTGAACTTCAATTGGACACTTCCCCTTTGTGTTTGCAAAATTACAATGCTTTTATTTGGAACACATTTGCTTCCAACTCACAATCAAACCTTGTAAGCTATTGAAACTCACTCCTTGGGCAAATATCGAAACCCCAAGGTTTGATCAATAACACAATTATTTAGGAGAGAATATGTTCTTGCATCAATTTCTAAGTTATAACTATTTGAGACTAAAATACAGTATGAGAAAGCTTCATACAACAAAAATATGAAATAATCTATTGTGAAATAAAATTAGAAAACCCCAAAAAATCTGTAAATATAGTGGCTAGAAATTTTTGCAAATTTGTTTGCAATTTCTGTAAATTTCTTCACATAACACCCATAGAAAAAACCAACGGAAGTTCACATAACACCCACAGACAAAAACCTACAAAAGAATAGAAGAAATGCACCAAAACCCATATAATAATTCACTCATTCTAATAAAATTCCCAACAGATTGGTATTTAAATAACACCTAGCAATTTCACTGCTCACATAACATCCACAAACAAAAACCCATAGAAAATATGAGAAATGCACCAGAAACCACATAACAATTTTCTCAATGGACTACAATTCCCAACAGATTGAATGTGCTCATAAACAAAATGAAATTTATAGCTAGTAGGATCAAAAATCCTACTAGAGAGCCAACCATGAAACCACTGCCATGCCTAAACATTGTTGCAACAATTAGTCAGGCCCCAACACCTTGTCAAAGCTTACCATGTCCAAATCATGTTGCAATAGTCAACCAAATCCCAACACCTCTCCAAATCTTACCTGCAATAAATACATAGAACAAGAAATATAAACATAGATAGTGGGGTTAAACAAAGAGAGAACTAGAAAAAATCGTAGGAAATTACTAGTGAGAACCAAATAAAAGCACACTTACCCTCATGAAAATTGACTATAGTGCAAAACCCCCATGCCCGCGAGCAAACCGACTGGAATCTCCCATATGGTCTAATGCATATGCAAAGACTAACTGCTGGTGTTCCATGGGAATGAGGCAAAACTCCATGAAACAAGAAACTATAAATCACCATTGATCTGGGAAATTTTCTTCAATGATGTTAGACATAATTTCTTAAAGAGCATGAAAATACCATAAATGAAACATCCATGAAGAAAAACAAAATGAAGACATTATAGACAATATATCAATATTTGTTAATAGAGTTCACTCATTTATTTAAGTTTGAATTTTTTTAAATGCTGACAATTATAGTGTCAGCGAAATATGTAATAAATAGGAAACAATGTTAATAATGGGACTATCAATGCTTTTGTGAGTTCAGTAAATTTTTTAGATGGATACGCTAACAATGGGAGTGTCAACATTATAAAGTTTTCATTGATAACTGGAGTATCAACTCCAAACATAAAATTTCAATTTCAACTTTTGAAATGCACTAACACCTTCCACGTCAGCAACAAAATAATAATTACCCATTCATGCCACGATAAATCTGAAGGTGAAATGTACGTGTTGAAAAGAATTTTTTCTAACACCAAAGAGGTATGTAGTTGTTTTGTAATTATCGAAGGGTTAAGTCATTATTTTACCCATCCATCAGTTATCTATAACACATGCTTGAACATCATTGTTTTCCCCATATAGTAATTTCATTGTTTTCAATTATGAGTTTTTGTTAACTTTTATCTTTGGAAATCCATTCTGTTTAATCTATTTGGCGAAGATACAGGATCGAATCCAGGTTTTTTCTTCTGCTTGATCACTAGACTGTGAGTATAATGGGGAAAAGAGTGAGGCTAAACATAAATGAACAAAAAGGACCCGACCTTCTAGAGATATACTCAGACATTCAACAGTATTTTCAATAGGCTAGGTCGGGGGTATTTTTCCAACGATGCATCAATTTCCTTGACGAGGTTGCTCTAGAATTTTCCTAAGGTTTTGATGGTCAGTGTATGGAGGTTGGAAGGATTTCTTTCTAGGTGACAGAAGAGTTGATTGCAGAGGTCACAACTCTAGCTACATATGGAGAAAGAATCTATAGGAGTCACGTATTAGTTGGGATTGATGTCATGCTCTTCCTAACTTGTTGAGTTCAAAGAAATAAATTAGAAGATAGGGGTGTAGAGGCCTTGGTTGGAAGACAAATAACATGGGTTGTTGTGAAGTACCTAGTCTTATTTCACATGTGAAGGGTGTTTTAACTAGGTAAACTTATACCATTTTCATTTCTTAGTTCACCTAGTAGGAAAAATGAGAATAAATGCCTGTTATTTTTTATTAGAAAGTCTTAAGCACATGGTTTCTCAGATTCAGGCTAGAACAGACGCATCTCCACACTTCATCTATCACAAAGATTTAATTAAGTTATTAATTGAAAACAAATTGGAAAAGGTTGGAATAATATAGAGTCATTTTCTATTCTGGGGAGGGTTTCAACCCCATCACACTAAGACTAAACGAGGAAGGAAGAAGGGTACCAAACAAATAAAAAACCCTTAAAAAGGAACCTCCTCTTTGGGCACCCCCACTATGCAAACCCAAAGCTGAAAGAAGGAAGACAAACCCTCACTTTCTATTCCTAAAATACACAAGGTCTATTCTAGAAGAAGTGATAGGCTTAGGAAAATACAACCTACTGCAGATCCTCCTACTTTGAGTTCCCTTCATGCTGAAAATCCACCTACTAAATATTCCCCTATAGAAATCCATCTAGCAGAGAAAAGCAAAGGAAAGAGGGTTGAGCCTGAACCCCATGTTGAAGAAGTTCCAACTAAAAAATAACCCAACCTTTTTGAGATGTTCAAAGGGGGTAAAAGACCTCACAACAAGCCCTTAAACAAATTGAGACCGAATATAAAGTTGAAGAAAAACCCTAACCTTTCCAAAGAGTTCATACACGTGGAAAATGATCCACTAAAGGACCTAATTATAAGAAAATGGAAATCTACAATTTCAAAGGGGTAAAAAAAAAAAAAAAACCAAGAAGAAAATCCCCATGGAAGCTAGAAAAAGAAAGAGGAAGAGGATAGATAAGGTAGATGTTTTAATGGAAGCATCCAATACCCTAAGCTGATAAGCTGGTAGCTATATTTTCGAGTTTTGATCTTTCACTATCAAAGTGAATTTTTTATCAAGGACCTATCAGCATATAAGCATGGAAAGGTGCAGAGGAGCATTGACATTTTCATTATCGACACATTTTGTAGAGAAGCACTAACATTGTCATTGTTAGTGCACTTCAAAAGAATGGTCTAAAACAAAACACTGACAGTTAGCCCATCAACGAAATCATCAGTTTTGACAACTAAAGGATTGATAGCAACATTATCAGCGACTTGCAGTAGGGATACCGGAGAAGATAGGAGCTAAAATAGAAGCCCTTTTTTTAAGGATGACAAGGCTTGATCTGTAGCAAAGGAGGCATAACAATGATACATGTTCTTAGCCCCATTTTTAGCATAATTTTCAGCGAGGTTTTTCGAAAAACTTGATATGTTTAAAGATATTTCATATGCATGTACCTAAGAGATTTATACTGCTATTATTGGATTACTATAATTAATTTTGAGCTACAAACATGTTTAAGTTATTTTGTTGTCTATATAAGAAAATAATGTAGAAGAAGAAAGGGTCGGAGTTTAATTGAGATATAACATCTTTTTTGTATTGTTGAGCAAATATTAATGAAAGCATTCTTCATGAGAAATTTACAAAAATTCTTGTGTTATGATTCCCTGTCTATCTTTCTTCCTCTTATATTTCCTCATGTATGAAATAATGAGGGTTTGAAATTAGGATTCGTATGTTTATGCTCCTTTTTCTTTATTCTCGAGCATTTAATAAATGTTGTACACTTAACCATTGCATTAATTTCTGTCATTTTCTTCCAAATTACTTAAAGTTTGAAGGAATTATCACTACCATTATTTTGTATTTTTCTCATTGAAACTATAATTAATAAAGCCTGATTGGGTTAGACTCCTTGACCAATAGTAGAATTTTTATATAGTCCAACCAAACTTAGTCATTCTTAGATAAATTTTTCCATAGGACTCAATTGCAAACCTTTTGCTACAGTGACCTTGATTATTTGAGTTTAGAGAGAGATCCGTCTCCAGGTCGAAGGTCTAGCTTTGAACATCAAAGAGGTTCGAGATTACCTTAGAGTTTTTCCCATAGCCAAGGTTTTCTCTAAGAGATAACATAGCACATAGATCCTGTCCCTAAATCTGAACAAACCATCTTCCATGAGATGATAATATAGATCATGTTCACCTATATCCTATTGTTGTAATTTGTGCTTAAGCTACTGGTACTTGTCATCCTGTTTTTCTACCTCTAAGATCCGATCTTGCAAGTTTATCCCATATGAACTCATAGTTGTTATGTGATTTACCTACACTCTTCCACTAAGAGCATATGCAACCATGTTTTATTTACCCTTAATGTACCTAATCTCAAAGTCAAACTCATTTAGCATGACCAACCACCTAGCTATCCTAACATTCATATTAGGTTGGTCAAACAAATACCTCAACCCACTGTGATCACTCATCATAATAAACCTCCTACCAATAAGATAGTGTCTCCACATCTTCAATGCATGAATGACTGATGCCAACTCAATATCATGCATCACATAGTTCTACTCATGCTCATTTAGCTTCCTTAACTCGTAACATATTAGTTGTCCTTTCGTTATCAAGACTCCACCAATTCCTCTCTTGCAAGCATCTGTACATACCACAAACTCTTTTTTTGGATCTGCAATCTTTAGGACTAAAGCATTTGTAAGCAACTGTTTCAACTGCTCAAAATTAGTTGCACATTCCTCTTTTCATTCAAACCTCTTCCATTTTCATTGTAAATATGTAATAGGATAGGAAATACATGAAACGTTCGTGATGAACTTCCTGCAATAACCTGCTAATCCTAATATTTTTCCTAAAAAAATTCCTAATATAATTTTTCCTTTGATTAAATTAGGAGAAAATTGAAATTCCACATTAGTAGACAACTTGGATGAGTTAACTGAGTTATTATTACTCAGTTAGCTCAGTTAATTCAAGTTGGAGGATGAGCTTGAGTTGAATATAGTGATTCCTAAATTTTAGGATCCTAGGTTGAGTTAATTTGAGTTGTAAAATTTAATTCAGTTAAACTGAGTGATGGTCAGGTAAGCTAGTTCCAACTATTGGGGGAGGTCATAGGAGGTATATTAGTGGGGAGAAGCTTCAATGTTCAATGAGTTAACTAATCAACTAGCCTAAATTAACTCATGCATGAACAAAATTCAAGTTAACCAGTTGAGATTGGAGTTCAAGGGTAGTGTACTATCAGTTGTAGACTATTGCAAATTATACAGCTCATGCATGCATTCAAAGGAAGGCCTAAAGGAATTGTGCAATCCAAATTGAGAAATTGCATAATTAATAGGGGCCTAATTCCTCAAGGAACAATGCAAGGAAATAGGAGCTTAGGAAGGAAGAATTTGGCTAAGTATTGCGAAGGTCAATCAGTCAAATAGAGAATAGAAGATACAAGTGCAAGTTGAGGTCAAGGTTGAGTAGAGCGTATTGTATTCATCTAGATCCTTTGATTAATGAAATACATATAGTAAGGGATTTTTAGAAGTTTATTTCCCCTAGATAAATATTTGTGTATGTGTTTTGAATCTTGATGCATGTTATTGAATTGTGTTCTCAATCGTGAATTTGTTTATGCATATTAGTAGAAGTAGATTCTAGTCTTGTGATTTAGTAAATTTCATCAACATTTTAGGATCTACACATTAATTTTTACATGGTATCAAAGCTATATTCAAAGTAGAGAAGTGATTTTGAAGTTTCCATTGCAGGAGGATTCGTGATTGCAAATCAGTTTGTAGGATTTCTTCAGGACTGAGAAGATGACTTTCAATGGACTAAGGCTTGAGTATGCCCTTGAGGGAAGCTCGAAATATGTTGCATGGAAGGATAGGATGTGTTATCACTCAGAAGTTTTCCCTAGAAGTTATCAAAAGAAGGAATAATCTGAGGTAACAACAAACCAATCTTTTAGGCTTAGGTTCTAGCCAACCTAGGTCCAGAGAGGGCTCTCTCTTTATAATTTAGCTTTGTTTTTATAAGATTTTAGGCTAGTTCTTAGTGTTCATGGGGTTTTGATTTTGGATTGAAAATAGGGTGGTGTAATTCTTGGAATAGATGGATAGAGCAAGGTATTCAATCGATTGGGCTATGGACTCAACAAATGGATAGCATAACTGGATCAGATCATTAAAGGGAATTTTCATAGGGCAGGCTAGCAAAGCAAAATGAAAATCTTCATGTCTAATGATGAAGTGATTCTAACCAGGGTGAAAGGGCACTTAAGAATCCTTAGACCGGATTAGGATGAAGAGCAGAGGGTTATCATGAGTAAAGGGAAACTAAGAATCCTTTACTATAGACCAAAGGGGAAACTAAGGAAAGCTAAGGAGTAGTTAAGAATTTCTTAGCTAAGATAGTTTAGTAGAAAACATTCATAATGAAAACAGTCAAGATAGAGTACGTTCAAGCAATTTCTGAAATATCATTCCTTATTATACATTTAGATTTTTTAGGAAAAACAAACATATTATGAAGAAACATAAGAAAAGAAAACAATAAACATGAGAGAATATTTATTTGTTTTCGCTTTACAAAAGAATCCTGTAAAATATCTGATCTTTATTCCTTGATCCAACAAGCCAATCCAGTCATTGATAGAATAGAACTTTGGTTTTAGAGAAAATGTCTATAGAAATGTCTTGGAATTAACACTACATACTTTGAAATGTAAAGTATTTATACAAAAAATAAATACAAAATATCTCAAAACAACTTGAGATTTAATCTAGGGAATTAAAATATCTTCTTGCATGAAGATAGAGACAGATGGAGAACTGTTCCTTATTGTCCTTCTTATTATGGTGTTGCTGGTTGTTTTTGTTGAGTTGGAGACCTTTAAGCTGGCTGATATTTGTACACTGGAATCTTCTTTACTTTTCTCTTTTACTGATACTCTTTGACTCTGTTACTCTTTGACCTTCTTGATCTATCTTTTACCTATTTCACCTGGCTGCTTTAAGATTTACTATGGTAATTTTCTAATGTAAAATTTTTTCATAGTAAATCTATCATTTTTTCCCACCATTCATCCTCAAGTAACTTTACTTTCAACATTCTTCTGTAAATTTTGTCTACCTCTGTGTATTTTGCAAAATTGGGCTTGGTGACAAACAAACGTTTCACCTTATGTTCTAGGAAAAATAGGTTCTCCAAAG
This sequence comes from Pinus taeda, assembly GCA_000404065.3. Classification (NCBI taxonomy): domain Eukaryota; kingdom Viridiplantae; phylum Streptophyta; class Pinopsida; order Pinales; family Pinaceae; genus Pinus; species Pinus taeda. Next base: position 62,691 of record APFE030898471.1, read on the forward strand.
TATCATACAATACTTTTCTTGTTGGCAAGGATTTTGTACCTGAAGAGTTGGCTTGTTCCTTGGCCAACCTCCTGAGTCTTTCACTGTAGTCCAATTGGGTCATGAGTTTATCATGGATGACCATAGGATTGGGAAGGCCTCTGTCCCTTAAAATTTTAAATTTAGCCATAAAACTGTCAATGGCTACCTGCATGTTATGCCATTTTTCTTCTAAGTTGATAATGAGATTTCTTCTGGAAAGAACCTTTTTAACCTCTAGGATGGCTTCAGTCCTATCCTCTATGCCAAGCTCATGGAGCTCATATCTGTTCTTACTATTTAGGAATTGGATGAGTCGATTTGCATCCTCAGGTGTATCTCTTGGCTCTTCCCTTACTCTCTTCATAGCTTCAGTGGCTACCTTCATTAATTCTGTCTACTCAAATATAACTTGGATTGATGGCCAAATATCATTGACAAAGTCAATGATATTGGCCTAGAGCATTTCTTTATTTGTCCTACTGGCTTCTACAGTGTCAAATATTTCTTTAGGACTTTAATTTTCTCACCCACCCTTAGGGATTTCTATTTTTCTTCTCTTTTCTTAATTTCGGCAAGTTTACAGTCAGCTTCTAAACTTGCCACTTTCTCCTTTAACCTTTTTAGCTTTGTAGCTTCGATGGACATCTCATCCATAGATTTTACCAGTTCTGTTGTTTTATTAGTTGAAGTACCTGCTGCTATAGTTGAATCAATTGCAATTGGCAATGCTATGGCAAGTGGAGATGTAGGTGCCAATGATGCTATCATTGTGGAAGGAACTACTGTTGTCACTTTGGGGATGGAAGTTGTGGAAGTTGTGGCCAGGTCACTTTGCTTGGATTGAATCAAAGTGTCCAACTCCTTCTCTGTTTCTTTAGGCTAATCATTTAGCTTTAGGACTACGTCCATAAGCTCTTCATGTCCTTTTTGTAATTCTAGGACTTCCATTGTTTGAGTGTGATGCAGATGGCGAATTTTGAGCTGCTTTTTCAGTGCACCAATGTCATAATTCTTATTTATAATTAGCTACTCTGTTGCTTTCACATCTATCAATAAGTCCTCTAAGGACTTGATTCTGGTATCTTTGGCCTGTGAGGAGTCCTTCTCCAACTGAAAATGAGATGACATGTTATTCAAAGAGTTCTGCAATTGATGGGCTATTATGGCTTTCCCTCTCAATTTAGAATAAGTCATTTCACCTGTTTGCTTATGCAGCTCAATCTAGTCAATGGGATGAATATCCCTTGCTAGTACTTCAAAATCCACTCTTTTAAAATCTGTTGTTGTCCTTGGCTATTGAGTGGTTGGCTTGATAAGGGTCATCTAAATTTCCCCTCTTTAACACCATAGGCTAACATAAGCCTTGTTTGATTGGTAGGGGTCATTTTCAGGTACTGTGCATAGGTTTGGGCTTTCAGCCTCTCATTTCTAGCCTTTATCTCTTTGTATCTCTCTTTGGTGTCTTGGTCTTTATCAGTTGGCATTCTAAAAGAGGATACCTCAACACTTTTCTACCTTTCCAACGTCTGAGTGTGTGATGTGGAATGTTCTAGAGTGCCTCCAAATGGAGTGGCAAGTCTACTCCCATCTCTTCCGGTGCTTGTAACATCAAATGTTTCTTCTGTATATTCCTATTCAGAGATAGGATTGACTCTTTGTCTCTTAGCCTAACTTATCTCTACATAGGCCTGTGATGTTGCTCTTCCTGAAGTAGTGGCCCCTTCCCTCTTTCTCATTGAGGCTTCCCTGGTGGGCTCTGGTCTATCTGTTTTCTTTGATTGCTCTGGTATGTCTGATTTCTCTGGTCCCTCTCATAGGTCTGGTACTTTTCACTCTTCTTGTACTTGTGATTCTCCAAGCACTTGCAGGAAAAAACCTTCATCAAGTTGTTTCTCTAGGTCAATTAGTGTGTTTTTCATAACAACTTCAGTACTATCCCTGTCCTCTAAAGTGTTTTCCACCCTTTCCATTTGGTTGGCATACTTTTCTATTTCGGGGACTCGATGACGAATATAATGAGACATCTTGTTTTTCTATCTTCTGTTGTAGATGAAATCCAAGTGATCATATCTACATATGAAGCTTTGTTTTAGATTTAATCTTTGAAGGATTTGGTCTGCCTCCTTTCAAGCTTCTCGGTTATTACAAATAAAGGGACCTAATTCATCTTTGATCCTAAGTTGGGCCTTCCTTTTGGCTTCGACAAAGTGTACCTGATTTGAATTGATTATCTTCTTGTAGTACTCTAGAGAAAATAACCTCACTCGGAGGTATTTGGGTAGTTTGTATAGGGCCAGCTCACAACGATAAATCCTAATTTCAGTGTGGTTTTTGTACAAGTACTTATTCCCCCACTTTGGATTTTTTTTAGAGTTGTAGGATCCTCCTTATATCTGAAATGATTCTTGGAGGAGGGCTACCTAGTAGCATTGTCACAATGGGATGTACAAATAGGTCGATCAAGTCTGTATATGAATATGGGGAGCCATATTTATGGATCAATGGAGTCCAGAAAATTACTAACCTAGGATGACCTTTTGTATCAAGCTTCTAAAGAGTAAAGGAGAACTTATTTGCTTGGTAGTATAGAAAATGGTGATACAAAATAGAGGAATACTTGAAGACTCTCTCATTACTCATCCTAAGAAATTGGTCATGCACCCTATTGGATATAAACTTGGCATAATCATAAATGATAGTAGGAAGTTGTCTTGGAGTGAAGATGGACATGAAAGCCAAGATGATTTCATCTATATACTCACTAGTGGTATAACATAGGATACTAGATATCATTGCTACAATGTCTTGGCCAAATTGGGAAAATATGGTATACACATATGGAGGACGATATTTTGGGATATACTTTTCCTTCCCGATTAAAGTTTGGAATGTCTCAGCAAGTTTTGCAGTGGTAATCTTGGGGAATCTATCTAATATTCCTCCAATTGAAATAGGGGTTAGGTTTTTCCCTGGTTGAAGTTGTAGCATTTCATTGATTGATTTAGCGGTGATGGCGAAAAGTATGGTTTGGTTAGGGGACAACACTGCTCTTTGACTACGGATATAATTTACATTGCAGTAATGGAAAATTTTTGGGAAAATGTGAACTTCATGGAACTGGTACTTGGGAAAATTAGACTCCCACAGACCAATTTTATCAGCATGGTTCAGGTATAGGTCTCTGTATCAGTAGTATAATTTGAGAGCAGATTCATGGACAGAGGTTTCCTTTATATGGAAATCCTTATTAGCTAAGGGGAGGTGGTCTAGGTCCAAATGAGGAGTTGAAATAGGTCTCACATCCATGGAAATTGGGGTGGCCATTCTTAGTTCTTGTGGATTTGAGAATGGGGGAAGTGATTTTCAGTGTTTTAGGGCAAACATGGTGGTTCAGTCAGAGTAGGGTTGATTTGCAAGAGTTTCTTTAATTAATTTTTACTTTGACTAATAAAACTGAGCAACGAGTTCTGAAATTGATAGGTTTTCGAGTGAAATATGGCTTAAATACCTAGATTTTAAGGAAAACTAGCTCTGAATAGGTCGATTGGCAACACTAAATGATCGAAAAGGTTCTAAGTAGGCTGGAAAGCAAATTGGGTGCTCCACGGATTCTTCAACGTGCAATTGGATGTATGTTGACAGCTTCGACATTCGCAGGTGAGTGCATGGAGGTTTACAGTTGGAAAAAAGATAAAAACTAATGATTTGGGGCTTTCTAAATTTATACGCGAAAGTCAATTTTGGTGGGTAGAGGTGAACAATTGCCATTTGTCGTGTAATGGGGTGAACAATAGCTATTTTGTGTGTAGCGGGCTGCTGGTAAGTGGTTTCCATCGCACCGCTTTTGGGCGCTTGGTGGTATTGGGGGTCGGGCACATGATTCCATTCATTGAGTGACACATAGCCTCGGGGGCCTAGTGGAAAAAAACTCTTTTTAAGTGGGTAATGCTCAGACGTTGGGCCCGTCCGAAATGGATGAGGACCATCAGATGTGGAGGGGAGAGATCGTGTGGTGATCACGCAGTGGAGTTGCACGGCGGGTAGTGGGGGGGCCCAACAGGTGATTAAGTGTGGCAGTTTTTAGTTAATGGGGAATTAAGGTGGGGTTAAGGCATCGAGGTCATTAGCGGAGGGTTTAATTGGGTTTTTGACTAACTTAATCGCGGATCGATTAGTTAGTGGGTTTGGGTAGAAAATTATAGTTTATATAATTAAACTAGGGTGGGGTTAATCAATATTGTGAGATTTAAACATATATGGGAAACAGGTTTTTGTTCGGGATTTAATAAATAAACTAGTAATTAATAAAATGAGCGGAAAGGGGCATAATACCCTAAGTATATTTCATGTTTTAATGCTTTTCCGATAATAACATAAAAACCTAGGATATAGTGTTTTTATGGGTTTTTGATATCAAAATGAGTTATGCGAGGGAACAAATACTTTTCCTAGGTAAACGTAATTTAACCTTAGGAAAAGAGTATTATTAGGGAAAATGAATGAACTAAAGGGGGGGGGGGGGTGAATTCTTATAAGGGGATTTTAGTACTTACTTCGTATAAGTCATTGAGTTGAGGGTCCGGCCCCTCCAAAAGTCAGAGAAATGCTCTGATCCTTTTTTACTTAAGGTTTTTAAGTACTTTGAACTTTATTGTGGGAAATTAGTTAAGTAAAAGGTGAAATGAATGAGGGAAGTTAATTAATTGCCTTTGATCTTCAATTTCATGTTTGATTTTCCAATTTTCTATAGAACTTTCATGATGGAAAAGATAAAAAACATTCTCTTTTCTAATCAATCACCATACTTCTGCAACCTTTCTACTACTTACCCATCTACTCATCCTACCATTTTTACTTCTCTTTACTAGGGTGCATTTAAGATAGCAAACCCTTAGAAAACATTTTTCTTTTTCTTTACAATAGTAAACTAACTAAATCTAACCTTATTACATCCAAGGGCTCATATTAAACAGTTGAGCTCCTTTTATTTACTCTACCCATCTAATTATCTGTCAAGATTAAACAGTTTGGTCAGATTTTTATTCTCTCTCTATAGACATGAAATTTGAAACATGAAATAGCCAAGTTTAAACATTTTGACTATCATGGATTTTGGCAAAGATTCCAAACTGCACACAATCTTTTATTATGCACTAAAAATAAATAGGAGTGGCATTTTGGCTTGCTCACTTTCATGGTATTTTTCCTTTTCTTGGGGTTCATATTTTTCATCTTTTTTGACATTTTTTGTCATTTTTGTACTTTTATTATTCTTTTAGGACATACCCTCTTCACATTTTTTAATTTTTTGAATGTGGAAAACATTTGCAAAAAGCAAAGGTATGTACATATTACAGGTTTAATCTCAGTCATTCAAAAATTATGAATCCAATTGGTATAGGAATCTAACAGTGGCTCCACTTGGGGATGGCATTTCCTGGTGAAATGTCAAGAACTTTGTAGACCAATGGCCTTCTGAATTATTGTGATCTTACCCTACAAATTTTTTCTTTTCACTTTTCTGTATTATTACTATTTATGATAGTAAAACTTTTGAAGCTTAGCGCCTTCTCTTCGGGCTTCAACTTCAAAAATCACCATCCAATCAACTCTAGACCTTTTGAAAAATAAAGTATGTACAAATGATCAATGAAATCAGTAACTAGGTTCAATGTAGTGTTTGAGCATTCGGCCATTAACTGGTCCTCCTTCTGCTTCTAAGTCATCCATTTCTCTGAGGAAGAAGGCATTATTACCCCTGAAAGAATAAATGATATATGGGCCTTTCCATAGGAAATCAAATTTCCCATGTTTATCTTTATCCTCTCTCCTTGAATCCCATTTTAGAACTTTGTCCCCTAGGTAAAAATCTTTTGCCTTAGTCCTTTTATCAAAAGTCTTCTTGATCCTTTCCTACACAACCTGAGATCTGATGGACACTTCTTCCCTGGTTTTGTTGTAAGTGAATTGTTTGGTTGATTCTTCTTTGTATGTCATTTGGTTCAACTTGTAACTCCTGAAGCAGCTTCATCACTTGTTTTCAAAGGAAGATGGGAAAACAACTTCCATCCCATAAACTAATTGATAAGGACTGGTACCAATGAATTTCTTTGTGGTTAGCCTATCTTCCCATAAGGCACTTACTAGCTTTTTGTTCCATGTTTTCTTGTTATCCTCCAACAATTTTTTGATGATATTTACTAAACTTTTATTTGAGGACTCTGCTAGTCCATTTCCTTGAGGGTAATAAGTTGTGGAGTGGCGTAAGGTTATATGATACTTATTACAGAAATCATTCATTCTCCTATATTTGACAGCTGTTGCATTGCCAATGATGATTTTGTTTGGGCATCAGAATCTGGATAGAATGTTGGCCTCAAGGAAGGTTATTATGACAATGTCAGTGGCTTGCCTTGATGGTATGTCTTCCATCCATTTAGTAAAATAGTCTGTAGCAGAGATGATCCATCTGTGTTGGGCAGAGGAAGGTGGGTGGATTTCCCCAATGAAGTCAAGACCTCATTGTTGAAAAGGTGCTTCAATAGAGATTGGTTTTAGGGGTAGGCATAACAACTTTTTCTTTCCTTCAAAAATCTGACATTTATGAGATGAGGTTACAAATTGCTTTACATCATAAAACAAAGTAGGCTAATAGAAACTAGCTCTAAGAATCTTGTCAACTGTGGTTTTCTATTAAAGATGTCCTCCACATTCACCTACATGAAAGTATTGTAACACTTTGTCAAATTCTTCTTTGAATAAACAGTTAAGAAGGATATATTTATGATTCCTCCAAAACAAAGCATTGTCAATTATGCAAAATTTTAAAGATTTCATTTTTTAAAATATGCTTTTGGTCCTGGATCATTCAGGAGGAGCTTGTAGATTTTGTAAAACAAATATAATATCAGCATACCATGGTGATTCGATAAAGGCTTGGCTGATTGGTGGAGTCGCCATCTCCTCTTCATTATCCATTTCTACAATAAAATTTATGTCTAAGGCCTGACAGTTTGATTCAGCCATGAGCTTGGCTAAACCTTAGCCTTTGATTAACTTTGTTGGTTTGATTTCTAGGCCATATTCTAATATAGTAGTTATCCATTTCCCTCTCTTTCCATCAGGAAGTACCTGAGTTAGGATGTCTTTGACTACTGCATTGGGGACATAGGCTATTATATGAGAATATAGAATGTAAAATCTGAAATATTTGATAGCTTTGACCAAAGAAAAGGCCTGCTTTTCCATTATATTGTACTTTAAAGGGGCATCCCTCAGGGCTTTGCTAAAAAAGGCAATAGGTTGTTCATAACCCTGATCATTCTTCTGTAGTAGGACTGCAAAAATTGTGTGTTCTAAGGCAAAGGAAAATATAGTGAAATCCCTATCAAACTTTGGACTAATCAAAACTGGGGTTTTTGTTAAGGCTAGCTTAATATCTTCAAAGGATCTCTTAGCCTCAATGGTCCATTTTATGGTCGAATCTTTTTTCAGCATATTATTTAATGATCTAATTAACTCTGCTAAGTCAAAAATAAATATCATAAGAAAGTTGATTTTTCCTAAAAAGGCTTGTAATTCCTTGTTGCTCCTTAGATGTTGTATCTGTAAGATGGCTTCAATTCTTGCAGGATCTATTCAGGTACCATATTTTGAGATTATATGGCCTAGTAACTTTCCCTCTTCTAACTCAAATAAGGATTTCTTGGGATTGAAAGAAATTCCATACTTCCTGCATTTGGTGAAAGCCTACCTTAGATGATCTAAGTGTTGTTTATCAGATTTTGAGAATACCATGATGTCATCTAAGTATATTACTAGGAAGTCACGAATTTACTTAGTAAAAGCTATTTCCATGGCTCTTTGGAAAGTGGCCCCTACATTCTTCAATCCAAAAGGCATATTCACATATATGAATGTGCCCCAAGGAGTAGTAAATGCAGTTTTAGCCTGGTCATCTAGGTGAACTAAATTTTGAATGTAACCAGAAAACCTATCCAATAATGAGTTTTTGGTTGACCCTACTACCCTTTGTAAGATATGATCCATTTTAGGGAGAGGGAAATTGTATTTGAGTGAAACTTTATTAAGATTCCCAAGATCAACACAAAGGCTGATCTCACCAGTATTTTTCCTTGTGGGCACCAAATTTGAAACCCAATTAGAGAATCTAATTGGTGATATTATCTTGGACTAATACATCCCTCGGATTTCCTTTTCAATAGAAGGGAATAGGATGGGATTAATCCTCCTAAGCTTCTGCCTAAAAGGTTTCTAGTTTTCTTTTATGGGGATGGTGTGTTGTATTATGTTGGTGTCATAGGACTTGAGGTCCTCATAACTCCAAGCAAAGACATCTTGGAATTCCTTTAGTAATTCAAGGTATTTCATTTTTTCGGTAGGAGGTAAGGACTTTGAAATTTTTATCAATTTTGGATTTTCCTTAGTGCCCATATTACACTCCTCAATATCAGATTTTAAGGGTTCCATCTTTGGTTTTCTTGGGACATCATTTGAATCAAACAGGTCTTCCAAAGGAGTTAATTCTTTGGGCAAAAATTTGTCCTTGAGATTAATGATTTTATAGTCTTCGTTAGTTATCTCATCAATTTCAACTTGCTCTAGGTTTTCTACATCTAGTCTTATAAATTTAGTGGGATGAAATCGATCTATCTTCTCATCTTCTATTTCATTATTTCTATTTTATCTTTAAAATCAGGATCTAATGTTATGTCAGTATCTACATTACTATTTACAAATTCTTCATCTAAGGTTGAAAAATTGTTTATCTGTTGGTCATTAGTGAATACGTACCAGTTTTTCGAGTTATCTGGGATAGCAGGTCTGTGCCTAACCTCAACAGTGTACTGATAGTTAGGTTGAAATGGTAACTTACAAGTGCTGGCAAACATTGCTAAACTATGAGCCTGCATATTATGTTTCCTTGGGATGGCTACAAGCTTAGTTTCTAGAAAAGTATTCATTATTCCTACAACTGTTCCTCTATAAAAAATTAACCTAGGATCTTTGGTCATATATACAACATTAATTTGTTTTATAACCAACTCAGAGTCTCCCATAATAGAAACTCTTATAGCTCCTAGCTTCTTGACTATTTTAACACCTAAAAGAAGTTCTTCGTACTCATCCATGTTGTTAGTGCATTTGAAATTCAATCTGTAAGCATGGCCCTCTGCGTGATCATTCTCCAGATTGTATATCCACACTCCTGCTCCTATTCCTAGCTTATTCACTGACCCATCAAATTCAAGGTGCCATAATATTTCATGTTCATAATTCTTACTGTCTGGGGGAATAAAATTTTCATTGTTTGAGGTGTTTTGATCATCTTTTTTATCTGAAAGTTCTTGAGTTTGGATAGTTTCATTTTTCAACTGTAAATGCAATTTCTTTTGGTTCAGAAATAATGTTGTTTGAAGTAGTTTGTTGTGTTTGTTCATCATTGTACAAAATAAAAGAATCAATGTCATAATGCATGGAATGGATAGGAATGTTTTGAGGCCTATCCTAGCTACTCACTACATACTTCATTAGAGTCTCTCTGTACAAATTTTTAGGATGTCCAAAGACTAAGATTGTGGCATGTGACATGTCAAGTTGTAAATATCCTTGGAGTTTAGCCCCCCATGATCTAGACAATAGCATGCCATATTTAGGTGGGATATCAACGACAACTATGTCCATGAGAATGGTCTTAGCAGGATATTGTACTAAGGAAACACACAGGTCGTTGATTAATCCTAGAAATTTTACTTGACTTGAGTCAAATGAAAGTAGGTCCTTGTAAGGTCTACTAATGTCCAAGTTTAATTTTTCCATAACCGATTTAGGCTTTAAATTGTGTGAAGCCCCAGAATTTAACATTGGATTGTGTAAGATTTTATCATGAATGTTAAGGATAATATAAAAGGGTGGTAACCCTCCTTCTAGTGGTTTTCCATTAACATCAGGACCAAAAACAAGTTCTGGATGATCATCAAATAAGTTGATAGAGTCTTCCTTCTCAATAAAGTTTAAGGTTTTGTTTATTTGAGATTTATAGGTTTCATTTTTAATTAGCTATGTTAAGGTAACTGAGAATTTTAGTTTAGCCGCCTCTGCTCCCAAATTAAAAGGCAAAGGGGCTTTCTCTGTTTGAGGGCTTGGAATTTTCATGGCAGGAGGCTGAGTAAATTTCTCTTCTTTTTTTTGTGTTTGAAGTCTTTTTGTGTGGATTTTTTAATATAATGTTTGGAGACTATTCCACTGTTTCCTTGGAGGGGACTAAAGTGGAAGTTTGATCATTAGGGGGTTGATTTGGGGTTATATCTACAATGGTGGGACCAGGAGCGTTCTGGTTTGGTCTGGGGAGGATCTGGAGAGTTTTGGTAAATGGAGCTGCTTTGATTTTCTTAGGCTGATTGGGCATTGTTTTCTTGGTTTGGTTAGGAGTATCAATGTTCTTTTTAATCCTCAAGTTGTATTGTTTGTGCACTTCGAAGATAACAGAATCATACTCTTGTTTATAATCAAATCATTCTTCAGATTGCGTCTGCAGCTTCTGCAACATATGTAGTTCTTGCTCATCTTTGGTTAAGAAGAAAGTTTCCTCATCATCTAATCCCATCAAGTTAATGTGTGTGTCTTGTTCAGGTTCATTTGAATGGGATATTTTAGCATAGTTTTCTTGAAAGGGAGGCCTAATACTCTGATCAGGTCCATTCTTCCCAGTATTCTGATTCTAATTCTTTCTAAATTTTGGGTTTCTGACAGGAGGTGCATGTTGATTATCCCATTGAGGCTTCCTCTCCATGTTCTCTATCCTATCCATCAATTTTTCTATTCCTTCAGTTAGGACATCTATTTTAAGGTTAGAGGGTGAGGCTACATCTTTCACAGGTCCTCTCCTTCCATTCCTAACCCTAGCTCCTTTTGCTAGAAAGTTGGCTTCTACACTGACTACTACACTTTGCATGTCTTCTAAAGTTGGAGGATTTCTCTCTCTAAGTTGGAATGCCATATCAGTATCAAACCCATTAGGAAACTTGATCAATGCTAAGTTAGGTGGGGGTCTAAGATTGACTGGTATTGCAATGTATATATTGTTAAATTTGGTACAGTAATCCTAGACTATTTCATTTGGTCTTCTTCTGACATTTTTGTATTCTGAAAGGATCTACAGAGGATTCTTTTTCTTTTCCCATCTATTTAAAAATTGTTTATAAAATACTTCTAAACTCTCTATGCTACTAGCAGGTAATGCTCTAAACCATTTCCTAACATCACTAGCTAGAGTCTGAGCAAAATTTCTCATTTGAACATCTCCAATATCAATTTCATGCAATTCAAAATAATCTGTCATCTTGCTTGCATATTGTTGTGTTGTATAAGGTTCTATGCCATCAAATTAGACAATTTTGTTATGGTATTCTTGTGGCATGGAAACCAGTTGGGCAGGTAACACAAGAGGGGTGTATCTGTTTGCCACGGCTCTAAGTTGGGCAAGGCTAAGAAGTGGGGTTTGGGTACCAGGAGAGGATACAGTAGTAGATGGAGAACTAGGAGTAATAATTCATGGGTAATGGTAGGTTGGTAGGGAAGTGAGGGTATAAATGGAGGTGAGGAATGAACTTAAGAGGTGGAAGGGAATAATGGTGAACTAAAGGGAGTTGAAATTGGTTCAAAAAGTTCAGGGATCCTAGCAGTAGTAAGGGATGACTGAGGAGAATTTATAATATACTCATCAATTGACTGGTTTTCCTTTTGGACTTCAATATCTGCAATAAACTCCGGATCTATAACTATGTCATCAAGTGCACTTTCAGACCTGGTTCTAAATAGGGAAAGGTCAAATGACTTTTCAAAGGGGAGGTCTTTTAGGAATAGCCACTCATAAAGGTATGAATCTGCTTTGATTGAAGGTGTTGGACTTACTGAATTTTCTTGTCTTCTAGATCTTCTTGGAATCAGGTTTGGATTATCCACTAATGGGGAAGGGTTTGGATCTAGGTTAGCCCTAGTATAGTGAGTTCTCTTTAAAGCCAAAATTTCAAGCTTTTTCTAATTACTTTTTTTCTTGTGAAATTTTATAAATAACTTCTAATAAACCCTTCAAGAGGCTTGAAATAAAGATTTGAAATTTTCTCAAAGGTTTATTAAGAGTGAGGGTTTGAGTTCCCCAGTATGGTTGCCACTATGTTATCACTTAGAAGTTTTCCCTAGAAGTTATCAAAAGAAGGAATAATATGAGGTAACCACAAACGAATATTTTAGGCTCAAGTTCTAGCCAACCTAAGTCCAAAGAGGGCTACCTCTTTATAATTTATCTTTGTTTTTATAAGATTTTAGGCTAGTTCTTAGTGTTCATGGGGTTTTGATTTTGGATTGCAAATAGGGTGGTGGAATTCTTGGAACAGATGGATAGAGCAAGGTCTTCAAGCCATTGGGATATGGATTCAATAAATGGATAGCATAACTAGATCAGATCATTAAAGGGAAAGTTCACAAGGCAGGCTAGCAAAGTAAAAGAAAAATATTCAGGTCTAATGATGAAGTGATTCTAACCAGGGTGAAAAGGCACTTAAGAATCCTTAGACCAGGATCAGAATGAAGAGCAAAGGGTGATCATGTGCAGAGGGCAACTAATAATCCTTTACTATAGACCAAAGGGGAAACTACAGAAGCTAAGGAGCAGTTAAGAATTCCCTAGCTCGGATAGTTTGTGGAAAACATTCAAAATGTAATATAGTCAAGATAGAGTGCATTCAAACAATTTCTGAAATATCATTCCTTCTTATACGTTTATATTTTTTAGGAAAACCAAACATGATTATGAAGAAGAATAAGAAAAGACAAAAATAAACACGAGAGAGTACTTATTTTTTTTCTCTTTACGTAAGAATCCTGTAAAATATATTTTCTTTATTCCTTGATCCAGCAAGCCAATCTAGTCATTGATACAATAAAACTTTGGTTTGAGAGAAAATGTCTATAGAAATGTCTTGGAACCCACACTACATACTTCAAAATGTGAAGTATTTATAAAAAAAATAATTACAAAATATCTCAAAACAACTTGAGATTTAATCTAGGGAATTAAAATATCTTCTTGCTTGAAGATAGAGATAGATGGAAAACTATGTCTTGTTGTCCCTTTTATTATGGTTTTGCTAGTTGTTTCTATTGAGTTGGAGCCCTTTAAGCTGGCTAATATTTTTACGTCGGAATCTTCTTTACCTTTCCCTTTTATTGATACTCTTTGACTCTACCCTGTTGATCTACCTTTTACCTGTTTCATCTAGTTGCCTTCAGATTTACTATGGTAACTTTCTAATGTAAAACTTTTTCATAGTAAATCTGTCATTTTTTCCCACCATTCATCCTCAAGTAACTTTAATTTCAACATTATTCGGTAAATTTCGTCTGCCTCTGTGTATTTTGCAAAATTGGACTTGGTGACGAACAAATGTTTCACCTCATGTTCTAGGAAAAATAGGTTCTCCAAAGTGTCATACAATACTTTTCCATTTGGCTAGGCTTTTACACCTAAAGAGCTAGCTTGTTCCTTGGCCAACCTCCTGAGTGTTTCACTGTAGTCCAATTGGGTCATGAGTTTATCATGGATGACCATAGGACTGGGAAGGCCTTTGTCCCTCAAAATTTGAAATTTAGCCATAAACCTGTCAATGGCTACCTGCATGTTATGGCATTTTTCTTCTAAGTTGAGCATGAGGATTCTTTTGGAAATAACCTTTTTAACCTCTACAATGGCTTTAGTCATATCCTCTATGCCAAGCTCATGGAGCTCATATCTATACTCACTATTCAAGAACTGGATGAGTCAATTTGCATCCTCAGGTGTATCTCCTAATTCTTCCCTTACTCTCTGGATAGATTCAATGGCTACCTTCACTAATTCTATCTACTCAAATATAACTTGGATTGATGGCCAAATATCATTGACAAAGTCAATTATATTGGCCTAGATCATTTTTTTAGTCTGTCCTACTGGCTTCTGCAATGTCAAATCTTTCTTTAGGACTTTAATTTTCTCACCAATCTTGATGCAGGGGAAACCCGCATAAACCAGGATCTTCCAATACATCTCAAAACTCATACATAACTTTCATTCAAACTTCCCAAACTTCATTAGTAAACATTGTTACTTATCTCCATTACATAGGATTTGCACTTTTGCAATTTTAACATCCCCATTGTGATAAAAATATGTGCGCACTGGAAAACTCACACTCGATATAGTACCAAACCAATACTAACATCATACCATCAAATACCTCACTGTTCCAATTCCAATGTATATATATCTAGCTAATTTGATTCAATGTTATTCAGAGAAAAAAAACTTGGGTTCACAACTATTTCACCTTGTTTGAAAATGAAAGTCGGACATAATTTAAATCTGCCGTAATTTCTTACCTCCCATAACGCCACCCATAAGATGCCATCAGCTGCTAGCAGTCATCGACTTTCAAAAGTTGTTCCACATTTGGATTCCGTGCACCTATCAATTAATAGAACCATGCCTTATGCTCACTGTCACGTTGACAAAGTATTAATACGCAGACCAATAGGAATATGGAATAGAATTTAATACTCAGAGGAAGGAAATGCTGGCTCTAATGATAGGATCACAATCTCGGCTCTTCCGTAAACCTCCCGACCGTGCCTAAAGAGGAAAAAATATGGTTAGCAGGAAATTGATCACGCATGGAACGCTGAGAGGAAAGTGATGCGAAGGACCAGTACTATATCATGTAATGTAAATGGAAAAAATAAATCCATTCGCCGACAGACAGGCTTTGAACACTATAAACCAACGCATACTCCTTCGATGTCAGTCGTCGGCACCACACCTGAATCACTATTTGCACAATAAAACACCACGATTCTTTGATATCCACAGTTCAAGCATATAATTGTTCACGCTACTCGTGTGATACATATGAATGGTCACAATTTCAATCGCCTGGAGAAGGCAGGGAGGTCGCCCTTGTTCCGTCCGCTATCACACCAAATATCTAATGCACAGATATGCAAATCAATTGCGCTCATGCTTTATTGCCTGCATTCGATTGTGCCTACGAATTCAAGGCAATTTATACATCCATGAAATATTTCCAACATAATTGACACAAACAGGAATTAATTCAAATATTAATGTAAAAACAGGTTACATCCGAGACTCTTTGGCCTCACCACACACATGCATAGGTGCACAGGCCCGATATTCAGTTATACCAGATCCTCACTCTCTCACAGGCCCGATTATCAATACTTGTGGCCTCTTCTTTTCACGAGCCAAATTCTCAATACTAGTCCCTATATTGCCCATAGGCTTACATTCATATTTCTATAATAAACATTGATATCAAAAGCCTAAAGCTTCTACATGCATGCATACATGGCAAAAAGCCTCTTGAGGCTTTATTCCATCTTTTCCTGTTTTAAAACAAGAAAGCCTCCTTATCCACATCTATTTCATTTATACTTAAAAGCACTTCCTATTTTCTATTTTCTCATTTATTTACTTTGGAAACATCTAATTAATCACACTAACTTGTAATTTAGGAAAATAATTCTAGAATGCTTGACCCCCTATGACTATTATTTACAATAATTTCTCTTGGGCTGAATGCTCCGGCATTAAACTCCCAAGGAAGAAAAATTTCATGATCTCCTGATCATGTGTTCAGATCTATGTTTGCCTGGATCCCACACCTTGTGCTGCAAGTTTCCATGCCGCTTCTTTTGTCTGTTGTTCTTCTCCAGGTCTCCACACCTTATGCTGCTTTGCTCCACTAGCTGCACTCTTGCAATCTGTCTCTGTTTCCATTTTTATGTTGCTTCTGTTGCTTCCCTTCCTTGCTGATGTCTTCATCTAAGACACTTTCAACATGATTCTTTTGATTAAATCAATTTCTTTGTCTAATAAATCCTCACACTGCTGATTTCTTGCTTCTATGCTTGTTTCTATTCTGACTGCCACCCAATCATCCATGCCCTCTTGTCTTCTGGAACAGAAAACCTCTCCTCCCTTCATTTGACTGCTTGACTGAGTAAAATATTCACTAGTACCTTCAACAATACCTGCATTCACAAAACACTTGTTAGAATAAAAATCATAAGGCATCAGTGCCTTACTTCCCTCTGCCAGCATTTCAGTATACTGATCCCAATCATTCTTGAGATTATCACTCAGTCTATCCTCAGCATCATCTTCTCCGAGAATGCATCTGTATTCTGGTTCATAAAAATAAAACTCTTTATCTTCATTCATCTCTGCCTTTATATTCTGAATTCTTATCCTCTGTACTTCTAGTCTCTTCTCTAGAAAATTTAACTCCTGCCATAAACCCATCATCTCCTTTGAGAATATATCTATGCAATCTTCAATACTTTCCCAAGCCAAGCTTCCTGTTGTTACCATCTCATCACCTGCATTCATACATAAACTTTCAATTTGCACAAAATGTTCAACAGTATCAACCGTTACTTCCCTTATCTGTGCTTCAGACTGATTCACTTCTTTTGCATCCATAAGGACTTCCTCTTGGGTTGTAACAGTTTCACAAGATGGCACATCCTCCTCAGTAAAACTTGTCATCACATCACAATTGTAAGCTACAAAAATACATGGTTTTACATTATCCAACTGATCTAGATTTACCCAATAACTCAAGAAATCATCAATGATCTTCTCCTCTGTTTCACCAATGGAAACCTCCTCTTCCAACTCAGCTGCTCTGAGTTCTTCCCGTCTCAACTGTACATCCATCATCTGCCCAAGCTTCCTTAGATCCTCTGTTAAC
Source organism: Pinus taeda (assembly GCA_000404065.3). NCBI lineage: Eukaryota > Viridiplantae > Streptophyta > Pinopsida > Pinales > Pinaceae > Pinus > Pinus taeda. Next base: position 79,541 of record APFE030898471.1, read on the forward strand.
TGCATGCTTATCTGTAAATCTCTTTTCTGCTGTAGCCTTTGCCACTTCACTCTCTTCCTCAGCAGTAAACCATGTCTCTGGTCTTTCACATCTTCCTGCAACAATTTCATCAATAGCTCAAGATGAACTGCTATCTCAGCTTTCTCTTTCTCATACTCTTCCTGAGTCAACTGTTGTCTTATGCCATTTGCCTTGGCATATTTCTCCTTCTTTCTTTTGTGGCCTCTTTCTGAACCTCTTCTCTCTCCTTTATGACTTTTAGTAGTCATCTCCTTCGCCATGATTTCCTCACCTATGAGTTGCATGAAGCCTCTGCCACAACAAAATCTCTTGCTACCACTTACCTCACCAATCCTTCCCTCCAGATTTGGTCTTTTGGTAATAATTGGTCCTCTGCTGGAACCTTTTGAGCATCCTCTACTGCTCCTATAGGCTTCTCTCATCTGCAACTTTATTCAACTTCTGTTGAATCTTCAGGTTTTGCCACATTCACTTAGAATCCTTTGTTGGACTCCTTTATCACTGCACTCTAGCTCTGATCTACTTCTTCCTGCCGATATTTCTTCACTATTCCTATAAATCAATATTCATCAGTCCCAAAAATCATCACATGCAATTAAATTAACTCAAAACAACTTGAATCTTCAAACAGAGCTATTCCTGCTCTGATACCTCCTGATGCAGGGGAAACCCGCATAAACCAAGATCTTCCAATACATCTCAAAACTCATACATAACTTTCATTCAAACTTCCCAAACTTCATTAGTAAACATCGTTACTTATCTCCATTACATAGGATTTGCACTTTTGCAATTTTAACATCCCCATTGTGATAAAAATATGTGCGCACTGGAAAACTCACACTCGATATAGTACCAAACCAATACTAACATCATACCATCAAATACCTCGCTGTTCCAATTCCAATGTATATATATCTGTCTAATTTGATTCAATGTTATTCAGAGAAAAAAAACTTGCGTTCACAACTATTTCACCTTGTTTGAAAATGAAAGTCGAACATAATTTGAATCTGTCGTAATTTCTTACCTCCCATAACGCCACCCATAAGATGCCATCAGCTGCTAGCAGTCATCGACTTTCAAAAGTTGTTCCACATTTGGATTCCGTGCGCCTATCAATTAATAGAACCATGCCTTATGCTCACTGTCACGTTGACAAAGTATTAATACACAGACCAATAGGAATATGGAATAGAATTTAATACGCAGAGGAAGGAAGTGCTGGCTCTAATGATAGGATCACAATCTCAGCTCTTTCGTAAACCTACCGACCATGCCTAAAGAGGAAAAAATATGGTTAGCAGGAAATTGATCACGCATGGAACGCTGAGAAGAAAGTGATGCGAAGGACTGGTAGCTATATCATGTAATGTAAATGGAAAAAATAAAACCATTCGCCGACAGAAAGGCTATGAACACTATAAACCAACGCATAGTCCTTCGATGTTAGTCGTCGGCACCACACCTGAATCACTATTTTCACAATAAAACACCACGATTCTTTGATATCCACAGTTCAAGCATATAATTGTTCACGCTACTCATGTGAGACATATGAATGGTCACAATTTCAATCACCTGGAGAAGGCAGGGAGGTCGCCCTTGTTCCATCCACTATCACACCAAATATCTAATGCACAGATATGCAAATCAATTGCGCTCATGCTTTATTGCCTGCATTCGATTGCGCCTACGAATTCAAGGCAATTTATACATCCATGAAATATTTCCAACATAATTGACACAAACAGGGATTAATTCAAATATTAATGTAAAAACAGGTTACATCCGAGACTCTTTGGCCTTGCCACACACATGCACAGGCGCACAGGCCCGATATTCAGTTATACCAGATCCTCACTCTCTCACAGGCCCAATTATCAATACTTGTGGCCTCTTCTTTTCACGAGCCAAATTCTCAATACTAGTCCCTATCTTGCCCGTAAGCTTACATTCATATCTATAATAAACATTGATATCAAAAGCCTAAAGCTTCTACATGCATGCATACATGGAAAAAATCCTCTTGAGGCTTTATTCCATCTTTTCATGTTTTAAAACAAGAAAGCCTCCTTATCCACATCTATTTCATTTATGCCTAAAAGCACTTCCTATTTTCTATTTTCTCAGTTATTTACTTTGGAAACATCTAATTAATCACACTGACTTGTAATTTAGGAAAATAATTCTAGAATGCTTGACCCCCTATGACTATTATTTACAATAATTTCTCTTGGGCTGAATGCTCCCGCATAAGATCCTTAGGGCTTTATGTGTTTCTTGTATTTTCTGAATTTGGGCAAGTTTACAGTTAGTTTTTAAGCCTGTCACTTTCTCCTTTAACCTTTTTAACTCTATATCCTGGATGGAAATCACCTCCATAGCTTTTACTAGTTTTGTTGTTTTCTCAATTGAAGTACCTGCTGTTGTAGTTGAATCAGTTGCAATTGGCAGTGTTGAGGTAGGTGGAGTTGTAGGTGCCAAAGATGCTGCCATTGTGGAAGGAACTATTGTTGTCACTGTGGCAATGATGGTAGTTGTGGAAGTTGTGGCCAGGTCACTTTGCTTGGACTAAATCAAAGTGTCTAACTTCTTCTTTGTTTCTTTAGGCTGATCATTTAGCTTTAGGACTAGGTCCATAAGCTCTTCATGTCCTTTTTGTGCTTCTAGGACTTCCATTGTTTAAGGGTGATGCAGCAGGGGAATTTTGAGCTACTTCTTCAGTGCACCAATGTCATCATTCTTTTTTTTAATTAGCTACTTTGTTTCTTTCACATCTATCACTAAGTCCTCTAAGGAATTGATTTTGGTATCTTTGGCCTATGAGGAGGCCTTCTCCAACTGAAACTGAGCTGACACGTTGTTCAAAGAGTTCTACAGTTGATGGGCTACTATGGCTTTCCCTGTCAATGTAGAATAAATCATTTCACCTGTTTGCTTATGCAGCTCAATCTAGTCAATGGGATGAATATCCCTTACCAGTACTTCAAAATCCACTCTTTTAAAATCTGATGTTGTCCTTGGCTGTTGAGTGGTTAGATTGATAAAGGTCATCTGCATTTCCCCTCTTTAACATCATATGCTGACATAAGCCTTGTTTGATTGGTAGGGGTCATTTTTAGGTACTGTGCATAGGTTTGGGCTTTCAACCTCTCATTTCTAGCCTTTATCTCTCTGTATCTCTCTTTGGTGTCTTGGTCTTTATCAGTTGGCATTCTAAAAGAGGATACCTCAACACTTTGTTGCCTTTCCAACATTTGAGTGTGTGATGTGTAAGGTTCTAGAGTGCCTCCAAATGGAGTGGCAAGTCTACTCCCATCTCTTTGGGATCTTATAACATCAACTGTTTCTTATATATATTCTTATTTAGAGACAGGATTGACTCTTTGTCTCTTAGCCTGGCTTGTCTTTGCATAGGCCTATGATGTTGCTCTTCCTGAAGTAGTGACCCCTTCCCTATTTCTCTTGAGGCTTTTCTACTCATTTAGAGGAGTCTGTAAGACTGGGGGGTACTCATAGTGGCCTCTATTCTATCTATTTTCTCTGATTTCTCTGGTTTGTCTGATTTCTATGGTCCCTCTGATAGGTCTGGTACTTCTGACTCTTCTTGTACTCAGGATTCTTCTTGTACCTGTGATTCTTCTTATACCTATGATTCTCCTGGTACCTGTAGGAAAGAACCCTCATCAAGTTGTTTCTCTAGATCAATTAGTGTGTTTTCCACAACAAATTCAGTACTATCCGTATCCTCTAAATTGTTTTCCACCCATTCCAATTGGTTGGCATAATTTTCTATTTAAGGGATTTGGTGATGAATATAAGGAACCATCTTGTTTTCCTGTCTTCTGTTGTAGATGAAATCCATGGGATCATATCTCCATATGAAGATTTGTTTTAGATTTATTCTTTGAAGGATTTGGTCTGCCTTCTTTCCATCTTCTCGATTATTACAAATAAAGGGACCTAATTGGTCTTTGATCCTGAGTTGGGCCTTCTTTTTGGTGTTGACAAAGTGTACTTCATCTGAATTGATTATCTGCCTATAGTACTCTAGAGCAAATAACCTCATTTGGAGGTATTTGGGTAGTTTGTATTGGGCTAGCTCATAGCCACAAATCCTAATTTCAATGTGGTTTTGGTACAAGTACCAATCCCCCACTTTGGATTGTTTTGAGAGCTGCAGGATCCTCCTTATGTCTGATCTGATTCTTGGAGGAGGGTTGCCTAGCAGCATTTTCACAGTGGGAAGTACAAATAGGTCTATGAAGTCTATATATGAATATGGGGAGTCATATTTATGGATCAATGGAGTCCACAAAATTACTGACCTAGGATGACCTTTTGTATCAAGCTTCCCAAGAGTAAAGAGGAACTTATCTGCTTGGTAGTATAGAAAAAGGTCATACAAAACAGAGGAATACTTGAAGACTCTCTCATTACTCATCCTAAGAAATTGGTCATGCATCCTATTGACTATAAACTTTGTATAATCATAAATGACAGCAAGAGGTTGTCCTAGAGTGAAGACGGACATGAAGGCTAGGATCATTTCATCTATATAATCACCGGTGGTATAACCTAGGATACTGGATATCATTGCTACAATGTCTTGGCCAAATTGGGAAAATATGGTATACACATATGGAGGAGGATCTTTTGGGATATACTTTTCCTCCTTGATGAAAGTTTGGAACATCTTAGGAAGTTTTACAGTGGTAAGCTTGGGGAATCATTCTAATAGGTCTCCAATTGAAATAGGGGTTTGGTTTTTCCTTGGTTCAAGTTGCAGCATTTCATTGATTGATTCAGCAGTGATGGTGAAAAGTATGGTTTGGTTAGGGGACATCACTACTCTTTGACTGGGGATATAATTTGCATGGTAGTAATCTAAAATTTCTAGGAAAATGTGAACTGCATGGAATTGGTACTTAAGGAAATTGGACTCCCAAAGACCAATTTTATTAGGATGGTTCTGGTATAGGTCTCTGTATCGACAATATAATTTGAGAGGGGATTCATGGAAAGAGGTATCCTTTATTTGGAAATCATTATCAGCTAAGGGGAGGTGGTCTAGGTCTAGATGAGCAGTGGAAATAGGTCTCACATCCATGGAAATTAGGGTAGCCATTCTCAGTTCTTGTGGATTTGAGAATGGGGGATGTGATTTTTAGTGTTTTAGGGAAATAGTGGTTCAGTCAAAGTAGGGTTGAGTTGCAAGAGTTTATTTAATTAATTTTTACTTTAACTAATAAAACTCAGCAACTGGTTATGAAATTAATAGGTTTTCCAGTGAAATATTGCTTAAATACCTAGATTTTATGGAAAACTAGCTGTGAACAGGTCGGCTGGTAACTGCGAACAGTCAAAAAGGTTATGAGTATGCTAGAAAGCAAACTGAATGCTTTTTGGTGTCTTCAGAGTGCAATTGGACATAGGTTGACAACTTCAATGTTCGCAGGTGAGTGCATGGAGGTTTACAGTTGAAAAAAATGATAAAAGCCAATGATTTGGGCTTTTCGGCTTTATGCGCGAAAGTCAATTTTGGCGGGTATGGGTGAATAGTGGTCATTTGTTGTGTAGTAGGGTGAACAGTAGCTATTTTGGCATGTAGCGGGCTGCCGGTAAGTGGTTTCCATCACTTTGCTTTTGGGCACTTGGTGGTATTGGGGGGAGGCCACCCGATTCCATTCATTGAGTGACACATAGCCTCGGGGGCCCCGCGGAAAACAGATCTTTTCAGGTAGGTAATGTTCGAATGTCAGGCCTGTCCGAAATGGATGAGGACTGTCAGATGTGGAGGGGAGGGATTATGCAGTGATCGGGCAGTGGGGTTGCATGGTGGGTAGTGCAGGGGCCCGACGGCTGATTAAGTGCAACAGTTTTTAGTTAATGGGGAATTAAGGCAAGGTTAAGGAGTCGAAGTCATTAGCGGAGGGTTTAATTGGGTTTTTGACTAACTTAACCGCAAATCGATTAGTTAGCGAGTTTGGGTAGAAAATTATAGTTTCTATAATTAAACTAGGGTAGCGTTAATTAATATTGCGGGAGATAAATATATATGGGAAACATGTTTTTGTTTGGGATTTAATAAATAAATTAGTAATTAATAAAATGAGTAGAAAGAGGCACAATACCTTAAGTATATGATATTTCATGTTTTAATGCTTTTCCAATAATAACATAAAAACCTAGGATATAGTGTTTTTATGGGTTTTTGATATGAAAATGAGTTATGCAAGGGAACAAATACTTTTCCTAGGTAAAAGTAATTTAACCTTAGGAAAAGAGTATTATTAGGGAAAATGAATGAATTGAAGGGGTGGGGGATGAATTCTTATAAGGGGATTTTAGTACTTATTGCCTATAAGTCATTGAGTCGAGGGTCCGATCCCTCCAAAAGTCAGAGAAATGCTCTGAGCCTTTTTGATTTAAGGTTTTTAAGTACTTTGAACTTTATTGTGGGAAATTAGTTAAGTAAAAGGTGAAATGAATGAGGGAAGTTAATTAATTTCCTTTGATCTTCAATTTCATGCTTGATTGTCCAATTTTCTATAGAACTTTCATGATGGAAAAGATAAAAAACATTCTCTTGTCTAATCAATCACCATACTTCTGCAACCTTTCTACTACTTACCCATCTACTCATCCTACCATTTTTACTTCTCTTTATTAGGGTGCATTTAAGCTAGCAAACCCTTATCAAACATTTTTATTTTTATTTACAATAGTAAACTAACTAAATCTAACCTTATTACATCCAAGGTCTGAGATTAAACAGTTGAGCTCCTTTTATTTAATCTACCTATCTAATTATCTGCCAAGATTAAACAATTTGGTCAGATTTTTATTATCTATCTATAGACATGAAATTTAAAACATGAAATAGCCAAGTTTAAACATTTTGACTATCATGGATTGTGGCAAAGATTACAAACTGCACACAATCTTTTATTATGCACTAAAAATAAATAGGAGTATTATTTTGGCTTGCTCACTTTCATGGTCTTTTTCCTTTTCTTAGGGTTCATATTTTTCATCTTTTTTGACCTTTTTTGTTATTATTGTCCTTTGATTATTATTTTAGGATATACCCTCTTCACATTTTTTTATTTTTTGAATATGAAAAACATTTTCAAAAAGCAAAGGTATGTACATATTACAAGTTTAATCTCAGTCTTTCAAAAATTATGACTCCTATTGGTATAGGAACCTAACATGATGGAGGAAGAATTGGAGGATAATGGGTTAAAGGAATACATAGATAATGATGTTATGAAACTAGCAACAGCAGATGCACAAAATCTTGTAGAATGGACGAAGAGTATTTCTTGAGTGAGGAGAAGTATATTGGAGGGAGTTCAAGGTCATATTGTCTCAAATGTCAATGGAAAAAAGGCTTTGTATGAGACGTGGGAAGAACTGATAGATTTGTTCCAGAATAGCAGTGACCACAAGAAGTTGGCACTCAAGGACAAGCTTCAGAACATCAAGATACAAAATAGTGAAACAATTAAGTAGTACCTAAGTAGGTTTACATAGTATCGTGATGATCTTAGCGGGGTTGGTATGATTATCCTGGAAGAATATTTAGTAGCTCTTTCCCTCTTGGTCCTTCTTAAGAGCGGCATATAATTAGGATTGAGTAAATGGAAGAGAGAAACTACCACAGTGGGAGTGGTTATGGTCTGATATGGTGTAGGAAGAAATAAGGAAGAGCAAAAAATATGGGACCTCATCCAAGGTTGAGGATGAGGAGAATTGTGTCTTGGATGGAAATGAAAAGAAATGGAAAGAAAAGAAATCCCAATCCAAAGCAATGTTGAGTCAAGAGTGAAAGATGAAATACTTGTCTAAAATCAAGGGCTTTCACTGTCATGAATTCGGGCACTATGACATGAAATGTCTCCACACAAAATAAAGAGAGAAGACCACAAGAGGAGCAGCGAGTGAAGCTCTAGGTTCACAGTTCGAAATTTATTTTATTGTCATTACATACATGGAAAGCACAATGATGGGAAGTGTGTGGTATCTCGACAACGGTGCCTCATTCCATATGATGGAGAACATTGATTTCTTCAGTGATATGGAGGAGAAGGATATCCAGATGCACATCAATATGGGAGGTATAGTACGACTAGGATCAACACGGTTACCTTTTAGAGGGAGTCGGGCTCCCCTCTCAGTCTTGGGGATGTGATGTATGTACCAAGTCTAAAGAAGAATTTGGTTTTTGTTGCAGTGTTGGAAGATCATGGCTATGATGTGATATTCAACAAAAGAAAGGCTTTATTGTGACACATCTCCACGGGACAAGTGAAGCAAATCAGGGTTCAAGTGAAGAACCTCTACAGGTTGGATGTACAAGATTGTGCTTCTTTGAGCACAAAGGAAAAGAAGGTGAAAAGTCGAGATCTCGGTGAATCGTGGCATAGAATACTTGGCCACTTACATCATGGAGCTTTGAATATCATGTAGCATATCACCATAGGTCTCCCCAAAGGAGCACTAGAGTAGTAGAACACATGTAAAGGGTGTACTTTGGGGAAGTACACAAAATCCACCTTCAATGATCGCGATATCAGGGCATATGTAAACCTTAAAATGATCCACTCTAATGTTTGTGGGCCTTTCTCGACAACCTCCACTGCCAAGCACATATATTATGTTATATTTGTAGATGATTTCTCATGTAATTGTTGTATTTTCTTCATGCAGATGAAAGACCATAAACTCTCTAAATTTGTTGAGTTTAAAGCACTTGTTGAGAAAGAAACAAGAAGAAAAGTGAAGGATCTCAGGAGTTATAACGGTGGTGAATATGGGTCAAATGAGTTTAATTAATGTGCAAAGGAAGAATTTGATGGGATTTGATAGCACCCCATAACCCACATTAGAATGGGGTGGTTGAGAGGAAGAACAAAATTATTGTGGGAGCTGCACGGTAGATGTTGCATGACCAAAGCCTACCTATACACTTGTGGGATGAAGCACGAAACACAATGGTATATCTGCAAAATAGGAGTCCTCGTAGGATTCTTGGTATGAGTACACCAGAAGAAGTTTTTTCAAGGAAAAACCAGATGTGTCACACTTCAAGACCTTTGGATCATCAGTCTAATATCATGTTTCCATTGAAGTAAGGAAAAATTTAGAGCCGACAGATGAGTTGGGCATATTTTTCGGGTACATCAATACACCTCATAACTATTGGGTGTACCTTCCATCTCTTAGGATGACATTTGTTCGCATAGATGTGAAGTTTGATGAGGAAAATGCAATGAAGTGTTCTCTTGAGAGGGAGCTTCAGTTACATGTAGATCAAGAGTTGTTGACTCCAAGAGAAGAACTACAGGAAGTTGTGGAGCAACCATAGCCGAATGAGAAGAGAGTGGATAGCCACTAAAGAAAAGACATCCAGGGAAGGAAGTGAACTAGGGAAGCCGACATATTATTTCAATATGCTAGAGAGAATGTGGGAGCACCGACATCACAGTGGAGGTAGAGGAGGTCACTAGATTGGTACATTGGTTACATGGCTCTGATGAGTGAACCAGTGGAGACAAAACTAGCCTCATTTGAGGATGTAGTAGAGTAGTTGATATAGGTTGATGCTATGGTAGAGGAGTATGAATCCATCATCAAGAAAAAAATTTGGGAAGTGTTCCTAAGACCGAGATAGAAATCAATGGTAGGGTTTAGAGGGCTTTACAAAGTAAAGCATGCAGTAGATGGAAGCATCAAGAAGCATAAGAGCAGGTTTGTGGCCAAAGGTTACTCTCAGGTAGAAGGGATTAACTATGAAGATACCTCTACTCCTATGGCAAGGTACTCTTCCATCAGATCGGTTTTCTCTTTGGCTACACATATGGGGTGGAAAATCCACCAGATGGATGTGAAGATAACATTCCTCAAAGGAGTGATTCACGAGGAGGTGTACATTGAATAGCCTGAGGTTTTGAGACATTCGAGAAAGGGTCACATGTATGTAAACTCAAATGAGTCATATGGGTTGAAGCAAGAACCTCATGCTTGTTACACTAGGATCAATAGCTACCTCACTGGGTTGGGCTTCACCAAAAGTGAAACAGATGCAAACCTTTACCACATTCTGGTAGAAGATAAACTGCTGATTATTGTTCTTTATGTTGATGACTTGATTTTTACCAGTGATGAATAGCTTATCAAGTCTTCCAAGGGGGACATTGCAAGAGAGTTTGAGATGAAGGACATGGGGTTAATGAATTATTTACTTGGTTTAGAAGTGTGGCAGAGAGAAGGGGAACTATTTTTATCTCAAGGAAAGTATGCCAAAACTATGCTTTGGAAGTTCCACATGAACATATTCAAACCCATGGAGACTCCTCTAGCAACCAACTGGAGGAAAGAGGATGCCACTTCAGGTAAGGAAGTGTACTATGTGTATAAGAAGTTGGTGGGTTCACTCATGTATTTGGTGAAAACATAGCCATATTTGTGTTATGTGGTCTATCAGTTGATCCAATCCATGGTTCAATCGACCAAATTATTTTGGAGGCTAGTTAAACATGTACTATGGCACCTCAAAGGCACCACTCAGTTTGGACATTGGTATAGGTAGACAAAAAGAGTGAAGATGCAAGGCTTCAAAGATGCAGATTAGACTGGAAGTCCATCAAATCAAAAGAGCACTTTAGGAGGAATCTTCAGTATTGGGTCAATAGTAGTTTTTTCGTACAACAGGAAGCAAAGATCAATTGCACTCAGTTCAACAGAAGCAGAGTGCATGGCTGCTAGTCAAGCAGATTGTGAGGCTATCTAGATGAGGAAGATTCTTGTTGGGTTATTTGGTTAGGTGATGGAGGTTACTATGAATTAGTGTGATAATCATAGTTGTATTAAACTCTCTCAAAATCTATTTTTTCACGATTGTTCCAAGCACATAGATTTCTAGTACCACCATCTTTGAGATTGTATGTAGAGGCAGATCATATTGTTGCAGTACATTCTAATGAAGGAGAAGGATGCATATATTTTGAGAAAAAAATTGTCAAGAGGAAAATTCAAGTTCCATAAAAGCAGGTTTGGGGTATCTAATAATCGCTTTCTTGCTGAGAGAGAGTTTTGAAAAAGCAATAAGAAAAATTCCTAATTTAATTTATCCTTTGATTAAATTAGGAGAAAATCAAAATTCCACATCAACAAACAACTTGGATGAGTTAACTGAGTTATTATCACTCAGTTAGCTTAACTAATTTCATTTGGAGGATGAACTTGAGTTGTGTATATTGATTCCTAAATTTTAGGAGCCTACGTTGAGTTAATTTGAGTTGTAACAATTTAATTCAGTTAAATTGAGCTATGGTTAGTTAAAATAGTTCCAATTGTTGGAGAAACTAGTAGGAGTTATAACAGTGGGGTGAAACTTTAGTGTTAAACCAATTAACTAATCAATCAACCTAAATTAACTCATGCATGCACAAAATTTAAGTTACCCAGTTGATATTGGAGTTCAAGGGCAGTGTACTATCAGTTGTATTATATTCCAAATTGTGCAACTCATGCATGCAGTCAAAGGAATGCCTAAAGAATTGCACAATATATATTAAGGAATTTTCTAATTAATAGGGGCCTAATTCCACAAGGAAAATCACAAGGAAATAGGATCTTGGAAAGGCATAAATTTGGCTAAGTATTGGCCAAGGTCAATTAGTCAAGTGAGGATAGAAGATACAGGTGCAGGTTGAACATAGCATATTGTGTTTATCCAGATCGTTTGATTAATGCAATACAGATAGTAACGGGTTTTGAGTAGTTGTTTTACCCTAAATAAATATTTTTGTATGTGTGTTGAAACTTGATGCATGTTATTCAATTGTCTTCTTGTTCATGAATTTGTTTTTTGGATCAATACAAGTAGATTATGCTCTTGTGATTTAGTAAATTTCATGAGCAGTTTATGATCTATACATTAATTTCTACAATCCCATGAATGATCTTACCTTATCCACATTATTCCCACTCCATGATAGCTCTAATATTTTCTGGGTCCATTACTATACCTTCCTTGGAAACCACCTCGCCTGAGTAATGAACTTATGTCTGAAAGAAACTGCACTTACTATGTTTAGCATACAACTGATGCTCTCTTAGCAATCTCAATAATACTACTAAGTGTTCAACATGTTCTTCCTCATTCTTAGAATATATCAATATGTCACTACTGAATACTAACACAAACTTGTCTAGATAAGGATGCAACACACTATTCATGAAGCACACGAAAGTAGTTGGAACATTAGTCATACCAAAAGGAACCACAAGAAACTCATAATGCCCATACCTAGTCTGGAAAGCAGTCTTGTAAATGTCCTCTTCTTTGATGCATACCTGCTGATATCTTAATCTCAAATAAATCTTTGAGAACATTCTTTCTCCTTTCAACTAATAAAAAAAGTCATCAATCCATGGAAAAGGGTACCTATTCTTAAGCTTCACCTTGTTTAACTACCTATAATCAATACACAACCTACGAGTACCATCCTTCATCTTCACAAATAATACTAGTGCACCCCAAGGCGACATACTTGGCCTAATGTATCCCTTGTCAAACATTTCCTTCAACTGCAACTTTAGTTCTACTAACTTTGGAGTGTTCATCTTGTAAGGTTACTTCGATCTTGGTGGTTCTCTCAGCATCAATTCAATAGAAATTTCCACTTCCCTATGAGGCGATAACTCTAAGATCTCTATTGGAAATACATCTTGAAACTGCTACAAAACAAAATACCTCTTCAAGACTTTTCCATCCTCAACATCCTTTCCTTTGTCACTAGAAATATGAATTGCAAACAATACACACCCTTTCTTTCTACTACACTTTTCCTGCATAGTTGTAACCATTCTCACTAATGTAGGCTTCTTCTTAGCCTGCAATATTCTCTTCTCTCCATCATCATCCAAGCACTCAATAGCCTTATCATAACAATCTACCTTAGTCCTATGAATGTACAACCAATCCATACCCATTAGCACATTATACGATCCCAATAGAAGCATATTTAGATGTGCTAATGTAGACATTCCATTCAATTCAAAGGAAAAATATATTATCCTTTGATGAACTACTTTCTTAGTACTTGTAGCCAACTGCACTAACCAAGATTATACATGCATTTATTTATTCAAGCCACACTTATCCACCAGGTTAGGACTGATATAACTATAGTTAGATCTAGGGACAATCAAAATGGAAACAAATTGATCACAAATATTACCTTCCATCTCAATAATATATGCTTGATGATCAGCCTACCCATTATCCAATGCTGTATATATCCAAGGAATACTATGTCCAACATCCCCAATTGTTTGTGCCTCCTGAGCACTGTAAATTTACATTCTACCACCCTGATGTTGTGGAAATTCTCTCTTGCGATGATCCTTGCCACAATTCCAACAGTGTAAAGGCTTCCTGCCATCACCCTTATTCTGTTCCTTGGACTAAAATCCCTATCCTATGTCAGTTGCATTGAACTTCTTGTTGTTGCGTTCTCCTTGTTATTTTTATTCTGTGGTTTTCCTCTCTTCTTAACCCACTTTCCCTTATTCTTCTCATTACCTTTCCAATCCTGCTTAGACTGATTTTTACACTTCAATTACGCATAAAAATGCTTCAACTTTATGATGGCTTCCTCTAGAGATCTACGCTCATAAAACTCATTCTTTTATTTGAATGATACCAACAACCCACTAATGAATTTGTGAATCTTGGCCTTCACCTCCTTAAGATAAGGCACATATTGCAACAACTCCAAGAATTTACTAGTATACTCCTCATTGGTCATAGATCCCATCTTCAACTCATATAAATCCTTTTCCCTATCATCCTAGCATCTCTCAAATAGATACTTATTCCTGAAAAATATCTCAGACTCACTCCAAGTCAACTGCTCTTCCTGAATGCCTCTGAAATTCTTCACATCTTCCCATGAAGTGTCCGCTTTTCCTTTAAGACTAAAAGTAGCTATCATGGATTTCAATTTTTCTAAATAATCACATAATCTAAAGAACTTATTCATCCCAAGCAACCAATCCTTTGCATCCTATGAATTCTTCATTTCCCCATTAAATTTAGGAGGATTTTCTTTCTTGAATTCCTCTCACAAAAAATGATTATCACTCCTCCTATAAAAATGGTGACAGTTATTATGATGTTGTCTCTCAGAACTATAACTAGAATGATATCCATGGTCATTACCCCTCCTTTCAAGTGTATCCAAAAAATTACCATCTCTAACTATATCATCCCTGTCAAACTTGTATCTTGACTGAAACCTTCTACCATATTCCCCATTGGTTCTTTCCTCCTCTCCATGGCTAATCCTAAGCGGTCCCTATCTCTGCAAACCTACCATACTCTAAAGGATGACTGCACTAACCTCTGCTTATTTCTCCTATGCCATAGCAAGCCTTTCCTGGGACTAAATTATTTTTTCATTACCTTTCTTACAATTTTTTATCTTTTCTTTCAAACTTCTCAATGTATTTGCAATGACAAGGGAGTACTCATCACCATGTTTCTCATCTTATCTATAGGTAGAATCACGTGAACTATAGTCCACCATTTTTCTTGTCATCTTTGATCCTCTACTTCCTATAAACATAGCATGTCACGTAAACCAAACATAAACATAATCAACATACCTTAGTGAAGTTCAAGGGAGGCTATGTTGTCTACAAAATAAATCTATATTGAAACAACATATCTATATGTAATAAAGTAAATACATCCATGACATCAACATCAACGTCACGATGACACAATACCACCATAGTGACAATCAAAATGCATGCATAACAACATAGAGACAACTGAAATGCATGCATGACAAACACATTCCACCCATACTATCCAAGTGTTTGAACGTGGGAGCTCGAATACCAATTTGTAACACCCCCTCCCATGTTTACCTAGTTTCACCGGCCTGCCAGGGTAAACATGAGAGGAGGAGCTACTATTAAATGACTTGGCCTCATTAGTTCCATTAAGGAAGTGGGATCAACCACATAAGACAAACTGACATCTCATAACATTCTACAGGAGCTACATGTCACTTAGAGGCTGAGTAACCACCCTAGGTGCCCAGAAACCTGAGCTTGACACTCTTTTATTTTACCTGAGTCCCCAAACACTCCCACAACAAGGCATCCATGTGGTTGGGAACCTCTAACCACATGCACAAGCCTGCATCCATGTGGTCGCAACCCAAATTTATCAGTTAGGAGCTTGTGGTCTCGACATCTAAGCCTAGATTCCAAGTCAGCCTCCAAACCACTTCCTAGAACTCCATGTAACTTCTCAAAATCAATAAGGACATGACAAAAATGCTATACACACAATTTTAAGGTATAGCTTGACCTAGACTGCCTAGAACATGACAGGAATTTGGTAAAATATATTGCAAACAAGTAAACTACATGTCGTAAATGCATAGCTGATCATAAAAGTCTAATATCCATTTCAGAATCACTGAGAAGACCCTATTCCTTCTCCACATAGCTGCAACACCACTAATTGGTCCATACATTCAACACTCATCAATAGATAAAAAATTCATGACAAGATCCATACAAGTTACACATAGTATGAGTAGAAAATAACCATAAAATAACCAACATATAAACCATGGAAACTCATCCATAATATCACCAACACATTTCCAATAAATACAAATGAATCATAATGTAAGAATAGCTCTTATTAACATAAGAAAAATAAGAACCAATTCTGGAACTTCCATGTACCACCCAACCATAGATTGGGATGAACCTAATCTTTCTTTCAACCAATCGCCCCCATGCCATATTCGAAGCGTGAATGTGGGATCTCATGGAGTAAACCAAATAAACCAAACCAAGGCTTCCATAGACTATACCACCTCAACCCTCAACCAATGATTCCACCTCATGGTCGAACATCACTAACACCAAACAGATTGGTCTCTACCTAAGCTATCCAGGGCTCTAGGAACTAATAACTCAACACAGCCTTCTAGGGCTCTAGGGAATTTTTCCAACCTGCCTCCAGGACCAATAGCTCAACCCACCAAGGGCTCCAGAGCATTTTTCCAACCTAGGCTCTAGGACTAATAACTAACCCAGTTTGTTCTGGGGATTCAAGATTGTTTTTTATAACCCACATACATAAGGAATTACAAGCACCAACTAGGAAAAAAACAACACCGTGGCTATCCATGAAATGGAAAGGCTAGGCTAGAAAAACTATCAATCTAGGAAATCCTCCATGTGAATGACATATCATGCCCAAATAATCACATACAACTATGATGCATCAAAGAAATCATACATGAAACCTGTTACCTACAAAGAAATCCAATTGTAGTTGTTGATCCACCTATTCCCTTCCACTTTCCTACTTCCATTTGCCTTCCTTCTTCAAATCCAATGAAAACTAGAGTGCTCCAAGCGTGCTCCAACAATGCTCCAAGATTTATCTAAGTGTGCAAGAGTGTGAGTGAGAGAAAAAGAAGAGAGCTTCAGGCTAAAACTGCCAAAATGTTTCACATATTGAAAAAAAGTTGTGAGTTGATCCTCATAACCCTTTTTATTGTTAAGGCCTCTATTTTCTTCATTTTTCCTTAATTTTCCTTCAATTTTCCTCACATGCAATTTTGTTACCTTTCACTGTCCTTTTCTCCTAGTTTCCATTATTTCATAAATAAAATGTCAATTAATGCCACTTTTCCTTTTCCAATGCCTTTGCCAATTTCCATAGCCATAAATTAATCATTAGTGATCCCCATCATTATGTTTTTACCCAACATTCATCTTGGAATACATGCCCCATGACCGTTGTCATTATTTTCTTTTCTTTACATAAGAAATCAACTAGGGGCTATTACAATCTCCCCTTCATGAAGTTTCAACCACTTCATCCTATTAAAAAGATACTTCTAATGATATGGTTAAGAGTATTGGTAATCTAAATATTGATGTAGCACCATATCAATGAGTAAATCAACATGGACCATCGCAAAAAGGTCCACCAAAATGGCTCATCAAAACACTTGAAAGTGTTCATCCTGATAAGTCCAAAAAAATAAGAACCAACTATTCCATTATAAAACATGGAGGCGATGGACATGATTCTGATGCAGGTGATATAGATTATATGGATGTTTCATATTATTGTGAATTGAATTTATCTAGTAATTTTTAGCCAAATTCATTTGAAGAAGTTGTTACTCATGATGTTTGGAAAGAAGCAATTTAGAAGGAATATAAAGCTCTCATTAGGAGTAATAAATGGAAGTTAGTGGACCCTCCATTCAAAACCAAACCAATTGGATGAAACTAGGTCTACAAGAACAAGTACAACTTAGATGGCTCACTTGGGAATTACAACTCAGGACTTGTGGTGAAATTATTTGTACATAAAGAAGGTGTTAATTATGAGGAAAAAGTTTCCCCGCAGTAAAATAGGCCACTATCTATACTCTCTTTTCCATCGAAGCATAGAATGGATGGAGAGTCCATCAAATGGATGTGAAGAATACTTTCTTGAATGGAGGCTTCAAATAAAATGTCTTCATGTCCCAACCAAAAGTTTCTTTTTTAGGGACAAGAATAAAAGGTATTTAAATTCATTAAATATTTATATGGCCTACAACAACCACTATGATTCTCGGATGAAAGATTAATTAACATCTTCTAAAATTGAATTTTAAACAAATTAATCCTAATGATGCAACCTTGATTTTCAAGAAAGTTAAAAAAGTTGTTGTATATATTCTAGTGTATGTAGATAATCTATTGATGGTAAGAAATAATGAGAGCAATATTACATCTATAAATAAAGAGTTAAAGAAGGGATTTGAGATGGCATATTTGGGACATCTTCACTACTACCTGGGAATTTAAGCGACACAACATCCAAATAACATATTCATCTCCCAAAAGAAGTGCGTTCGATAATTTTTTAATAGGTTTGGCATGGTTGAGTGAAAACCCCCTACCTACTTCAAAGGAACAAAAATTGAAGCTAACATCAAAAGAAAGAAACAAATTTGAGAATGCAACAAAAAAAAAAAAAAACATGTGGGACGTCATATCTACCTCACCACCATGAGAAGATATATTTCATTTGTTTTTGGGTTTCTTTCTATGTTTATGAAAAATCCTTGTGAAGGAAATTCACATGTTGCAAAAAGAGTTTTCAAATACTTAAAGGGAACTCAAGATTTTGGACTCAAGTACTTTAAGGTGGATGGCTTCAGCTTGATTAGATATTCTAGTTTAGACTTTGATGGAGAAAAATAAGATAGAGTGTTGAGTTAAGGATATCTAAAGAGTTTTGGATTAGTACTTGTCTCTTAGAGGTCATGCAAATGGCTAGTTCTAGTAGAGTCCACAAAAGAGGAAATATATATGATAGTTATTGAAGCAACAATGGAGAATATGTGGCTTAGAAAAATACTTGAATATTTGTAGGAGGAACAAGTGAATTCCACTCCTCTTCTAGTTGATAATATTTGGCAATCAATTTGGCTGATAATCCTAGATTCCATGTGTTAATATAGGTTGGCATTGATGTCAATATGGCAGTAGTCGGGATGGAAAATATTCTGGAGATGCTACAATGTCATTGATGAAGATGCCAATTCACTAATGAAGAGGTGCCAAGTGTACCTTGATGATATAGGATCTCTTGATGATCTATGTGATGAATTTCCTTACCTTTGATGGTCTTCATGATCTTATAATTCCATAACCTTATATGTCCTTACCCTCAATGATCTTGATAATGGAAGACTATACGATGATGATGAAATACTACATGTTGCATATGATTGATGAGACATCACTATCTTGAGGACATGATGACATTTATGAGCCTAGGAGCCTTGATGAAGAAACCAAACAAAAATAAACTCATCCATGAGAAGCCCATCCATGAAAAATGTTGATTTCCTATATTTCTGCACTAAATAACGACCAATCACATTAAAAATTATTTTTCACCTCATTAGATGCAAAGTATTTCCATGTGACATGCACCATCTTTTAGAGCATAATTTTTCCTTTCTAATGAGCTATTATACAGCTCGAAACTCCAAGTGGTTTGAAAGCTATGAATTTTTGAAGTTAATTTATTAAGTGTGGACAGTGAGCCAACCTTAACTTGGCCTACTCATGTCATCCAACATCCGAGATGTGTCCCTTCATGTTTAGTCAAAAATCACTATAAATATATGTCTAAACTTTCATTTTTCACCATGAATTCAGTCAAGATTTCAGAGAATAATCACAAAAGGATAAAGGAGGGTGAAGAGGATAGGAAAACATTGTTTCAGAAATACTTTAAGATCAAATCATTATTTAAATACCTGAAGTAGCTCGGACCTGTGGA
>APFE030898471.1:99498-112353 GCA_000404065.3 Pinus taeda
ATTTCAAACCTTACTTGTTGAAGCCTCAGTGGAGCTCGGACTTGTGGAGTAAATACATATTTAAGACCTTATTCTATTGTAATTACAGGACTTTGGATTAGGTGTTTAAGGGGTCAGACCTGTAGCAGCTCACGGACTATGGAAATTATAGTGTTTTAGACTTCAGACTGTGGGATCATATTCTTGACATTGAACTATGGTGTAGCCTTAACTTGGCATGGATTCTTCAACCTGACAGTGGTATCTTGACTATGGTGTAGAAGTGATGATTAGGTGAAACAAATAGCTCAGATCTCTCCTTTAGACTATTTCATCTAATACACTAATTATGGTAGCTCATAAGCATAACTATGGCAGTTAATATACTATTGTGGTAACTCAAACAGGGTATAAGCCTGACTGCAGTAGCTCAGATAATGAACAAACCTCCTGTAGTGTAATATCATCAACTAGATTAGACCTCTAGTAAACAAACTTAAGGTAGCCCAAACAAGAGGACAAACAAGGTTGTAGACCCTGAGGATTTGTATACATTTGAAGTAGCCTTCTCTTGTACTACTTGTAGTGAAAGAGAATATCTTGAGGACATTGTTGAAGTCTTGATGGAATAATCTTATGAAGAATATCTTGGGGAGATATGAATTTTTTAGGAGACCCTATCTATAATAGAAAAAGTTTTCATTAAGTAATGAAGGATTATTGAAGTCTAAGCAAAAACAATGTGTGCAGACCTATTGAAGCCATCATCGTTGAAGTTGGTTGAAGACCTTTCAAAGCACTTGTGAATTATTGTTTGAAGCTTATCTCACATACCTTTGAGTAGCATCTCTAAAACAATTTTTGAGCAACCTTTGAGGAGGCTTAGAGAAGATGCAGAGCATAGTACTGTACATTGTAGACACATTGAAGATTTGTGGAGATCATTAGAGACCATGATGCATTGGTCATCATGAGGTGACTTGGAGAGATCTTTGCTTGGGTATAATGAAGAGCAGCGGTGACACCTTCTATGAGACAAGGTTGTCATTGATGATAGGACGTGACAATTAATTTAAGGGATTGCTGAAGATTGATAGGGCTCATTGACGAAGACTTTGGGAGATGTGAAGTACAAATAAACATATCTTGACAAAGTGAAATTGTGGGTTGGAGCCTAAGAGGTTGAAGCCTCGAAAATACAAGGTTGGTGCCTTGAAGTATATGGTTGGAGCCTCAAAATTCACAAGGTTGGAGCCTTGGAAGTCCAAGTCAGTGCTTGGTAAATACAAGTTGGAGCTTGGGAGATTGAAGATTCGTGTATTCATCTAGGGTTGGAGCCCTACACAAACATTGCACTTGATTAATCAAGATTAATAAATTTATGTATTCTTATTGTTCATTTTGTGTTCTAATTATAAGTGATCTAACTGGTAAAAATAACAATTGAAAAGGAATAGTGATTCACTCCCCTTCATTCAATTTCTAAAAAACGATTTAAGTATAGATTTCTCATTACTATGTCACTCTCTTGATCACTTCTAAAATAAAATTAAAGTAATGAGTACATAATTTTTTCTAAAATATGTTGTAATGAATTAATTATGCAATAGGATGTTAATGTAATGAAATCATGAGTATTACCCTATTACAATTTTGACAACTCTATGGGTTCATTATAGCTTGAAACCACGATCTAAGATTAAAAAATAATTGGTAACACTTGTCATTTCTACATATTTGGTCTATGTTGAACTAATAGTTAAAAAGAAGTCATCCATTATGGCCAATGAAATAGGCTTGAAAAGAGGGTAATAGACTATAAGATTTATGGCCAAGGAAATAGGCTTGAAAAGAGGACAATAGACTACAACATTTATGGCCAATGCAATAGGCTTCAAAAGAGGAAAATACACTATGTATGTATGACACTACTACTCACTATAACTTGTTGAAAAATAAAACATTTAAACACAATAACGGATTCAATAGCGTGTAATCACACACAATTCATATAATGAAATAAAATTCAACCTATAAAAATCCAAAAGAGAATCCCCATCATCTATTTTCCATGGTTAGCCTTTATTCCTTAGCAAACTTGTCTTTTTAATCATTTCAAGTATGTCTCTCTTGCTTGGTTTCAATCACTGCAAGTGAATTTTATTATAACATTCCTTTTAAAGTCTACCAATTAACCCCTTGTTATTTAACATTCCTTTCAATCTCTATCAAAGAATCCATGCTTATTTGTTTTTCTTGAGTTGATGGAAGAGTGGCTCTACTAGGGGTTAGCTAGGGGACTAGGCATCCCCAACTCTTCAACTTCCCTAACTCCAATGCTTATCTTCTTATTTTTTCTTATTTGCAATCAGTAGCATGCATGTTTGTTTTATTGTATTTATCATTTTCTCCATGTTACTTTTAACATTATGTGGATGTGTATAGATTAATTGATCCAACACAGGATGTTTCTAACTAGAAATCACATCCCAATATATCATTATGAGCTTTTGGAACCATGAAATTCAACTTTTGTGACAATAAACTTCAATTTTGACAACTACAAACTTTATCTTCTACAACGACAAACTTCATCTTTTGTAGCCATGAATTTTAGCTTCTATAGTTGATACTTCGTAATTTTACTGAATGCCTCAAGTTAATCTAGTCGATTAGTCATTCGGTGAATTTCATGTAGACCCAATTTGGATCATCAACAATTCTAGAAAAATTGCATCTAATTATACCACCTACACATCTAACTGAGACTTTTTCCGCATATCTGTCTAACTAAAACTCCTATGACTAGCACTAAATAACTAACTACCATCCCCTCATTTATCCATCGTTTTCTAATAATTATATCTAAGACAACATCTCCCATATCAACCAATAGTGTTTATAACCAACTTGCAAACAAAGGTGATAAACTAAAATACATAAAAACCTTTGGAATGAAAAAAAAATAAAATTTGAAACTCTTCCTTAAAGAAATACATTTTAGGAGACAAAATTTTCTCACCTACATCAACAAAACTAGAATGTGCAGGACCCTACTTCAAAATGCAAAAGTATGTGATCCCAGACAAAGAATATATATACCAAAAATGCCATTGAGAAGAATCAAATCAAAGAAAAAAAATCAAATAGAAAAATATATATTCATACACCTTCACACTTTCTAAACATGATTTTCATTTTCATGATCATGGCATGGTCAGCATCTAGTGTTTAGCTTATCAACACAAAATAATCCATCCTCCACATCTCTATAGCATGTAGACAATGTCGATTATCTTGACAATGACTGGTTCAAAATTTTGAAGAACCAAACAAAAATATGAATTAGCAGAAGGCGTGTTTACATATTCAAATTTCAAATTGTGATGGTATGGGAAAATGAATACGTCATCGGCATGGAATTTGTTGATGTATTGATATATGGTAACATAGACATAGATAGGTACATAACATTAAATGATGGTATTGGTATGGGATTTGGTAAGATACAAAACTCTAACATATGCAACTTCGGTCTATTCAAATAGCGGACGCATTTCCAAGTTTAAGTGATTAGGTCAAATGGTTGGAAGGTAGATCTCACAATGTTCCCACCAAAGTTCAAACCCTTAGTGAGATTTTCGCTTGTTGTTATAAAGCTAGAAGGTTAAGTGCCCTCCATGAGTGAGACCTCCCTTCCAGATATTTCTCAACTGAGTCAACACATGCTAATTCATAAGTTTCCTACTAGGAGTTGGCCTAAAGGCCATAAACACTATCCTAAAATTTATAGTGGTGGAGATAGGGACTTAAACTTAGGTCACACCCAAATAATCCAGGCTAGCTACTAATAGCATTTAAAATAAAACAATGGTTGCATTTCCATTGGACAAAGATCAAAGGCATTGTGTGTTAGGTCATTTTTCTTTTCTTTAAAATATTAATCATTAGAAATGATGCAATCTAAATCCATTATATTGTATACTTTTCTATGTCCAAAAATAAAACCATTTTGTGTCAGGTCCATAGCTTGGTGATTAGGTAAAGTGCTAGCTCTCCTCCCTCCATAGATTCAATTCGCGCACACGTGACATGTTGACTTAGTGTGATAAAGCTAAAACGATAAAGAAATGTAGATGCCCTTAAGATAAGATCCACTTCAATAAATTTGACTTCCTTTAAATAGCTTGAGACATTAATTCAACATGTTTTGCCAAATTCAAATTTCTATTTTAAAAATATAAAAGGCCATTTAGCATTAATTTATATTCACATGAAATATAAATCATTTATAAATATAAATTTATTTGACATACAAGTTTAAATTTTGAAAATGTGATGCTTCTTCATATTAATAATGAATGTTAGAAAATAATGAATTTCATATCTAAATTAACACATTTTACTAAGGAATGAAACAATAAACTCCTGAGATTCTATGGCATTAAAATCTACTTTTATAACATATATTTTAATTTTAAAATACACGTTTCTATATGTTAGGATTTAGAAAACTACAAACCTTTTTATTTGAAAATTGATATTAAATTTATAAAAAAAACATGAAAAATAAGCCTTCCTCATTTCCAATGGCATAAAATTCTAAATATTTTTTGAATTCAGACTTGTATTATTCATATTGAATAATCATTAAAAAAAAAAAAAAATGCTAGGCCTTTTCGAACTATCCCGTCAACAAAACTTTTCCTGTATAATTGGTACCCAAAATATTTTCTTAATAATTCTAAATATTATAACATAGCATTTTGATTTAAAACATGAGGTTATTCATCATGTTATGGACGCATTAGAAAAACCATAAATACTATATGTAAAATTTAAAACCGTTATGGAGTTGTCTATAATGCGATTTTTTGGAGATTTCGGTGACGGAATCCGGCAGAAGAAATTGCAGTTAAAATAGTTTTTGTTGCAGTTAAAATGGTTTTTTAACTGCATATTTGGATTCAGCACCCTCGAAAACCCCTGGGACGCTTTGATTGTGCAAAAACTAACTATCAAACTTGTGATTCCAGTAATTTACTGCCAGATTTTGACCGGAAAAAACCACCAGAAAAGCTTTCAAAAGTAGCGTTAAAGACAACTGCTTTTATATATAACAGAATTAAAAGCTATATTATATATATATATATCCCCAGTTTCCATGGCATTCAAAGCTCCTTTCCATGCGCAGACGGAAATAAACAAAAGAAATTGGCTTGGAGACTGTCCCTTCTGGTGAGTAGAAACTATCAAAACAGAACATCTAATTGGAAAAGAAACAACATCTGCCACCAAACACACCTCCAATGGAATATTCAGTTACTGCAAAGCCTCGGCTATGTCACAAAAACACAGGGCAGCCATCCACGACAATACCTTTAGCTGTGGGGCACGATGCCAAGGAGCAACCGTCTACGTTTGCTCCCCACCAATTCAATGAAATATTTTCATATCCCAAGAACAAGTAGAGCAGAACTCCCATGAATGCCAATCCTGCGTCCAATCCTGCAGAAAGCACATAGTTGTGACGCTGCCACCAATCTTTTTTATATCTGTACAATACAAAGCTGAAAATGAATCCAAGTAGCATCCAGCTTGTATAATTCACTGCTGTAGCAGGGGGCATCATCCCCGTTGCTCCGATGAGAATGGGCATATTGATCAGCCTGATCCATTCTTTCTCAGGGTATGCCTTGTGAAACAGCCATACTATAACTGGAGCTATTGCTCCTCCTAAGAAAAACCAGTTGATTGCTGTATATTCACCAAGATTTCCAAAAATCCTTCTGGGTCCAATTAATCCCCATATTACAGAAGCGTCGTAGAATACGCGATCCATTGGACAAGTCCATGGGCTATTGGCCGGCAATAGAGCAGTGTCGCAGATATTGGGAATGGAATATATGAGCCACCACGCTGTGCCTAAGTACACAATCCCTGAAATCACTGTGCCCACAATCTGCAGCAAAGATTATATGGATGAATGAGTTCCACCACGCAAATTGAACTAAAAGTTACTGGGAAGAAATAATAGCTGTAGAGGATTTCGTCCCCAGGAATACGCTAATCTTGTCGTAGACGGTTAGTTAATTTAATTAGTAAACTTGTAGTTAAACTTATACTTTTAGTTAATTTTGCAATAAATGTGAATTTAATCAGATTCTAGAGAAATAAATTTCAAAATGAGTTGAGTTGTGTACTCTACTATCTATCTTCAAAATTAACCTAAATTTTCCCATTCTAAATTTTCAAAAATTCTATGTAAGATGGATGAAACTCTAACTCCCTATCTGACAAGGTGTGTTTGTTGCAAGATTAAATAATTCTATTTTAAATACCTGTGCATAGAACATTGATCTAGGAGGGATTTTCATATAATGTCCCAACTTAAAATCCCCCAAGAATGACAGGGCTTGGACCATGCTTATATAGCCGTACGTTTTGAAGCAAACGTTTGCAACTGGTCTGCCTGGATAAATATAACCAATCATGTACTCCGTGATGACGTTCAGACCCGGCGTCTGCATGCCCAACTCAATCCAAGATTTAGTTTCATACAAGATTGATGATATAGTAAACTAGACATGATTTTTCTCGAGGTCAATTTGCATGAATGAGGCATAGACTTACCTGATTGGTAGTTGCAGTAATAACACCAATGGGTAATGTGAAGAAGAAGGAAATGCCACATGCCAATATTACTCCCCACCATGGCAATTGGAGCTGTTCATTGTAATATTCGCATGCAAAAAGCGTTAAAGCTATAGTGCCGACGAGAATTCCAGTGAACCATAATTCTGGCACTTGCTTGTACTTTCTCATGAGTCTGGTGTGCACATCTACTTTTTGATCTCTGAAAGCAGATAGGCTGAGATGCCAAATTTCCCTGCATCAAATTACAACCCATTATTGTCATTCTGAATGCTTTTGCATCCATGGAAATATGATGAATTCAGGGACTAATAACATACTTTCCATGAAAAAGGAGGACGTGAACCACTGTGGCAGTTAACGCAGCGAACCCAACGCCATAAGTAACAGCAAAGAAAGTACTAAGATGCAATGTTCCCAAGTCCTCATAAGCTTTGAGGTCGAGATGGAAGTTTGAATTAACGATTTGGGAGATGTTGTAAATTTGGCCACTGGAGGTGAAGAGGCTTTCAGAAAAGATTGGGAATGTTTTTGCATCATAAAAGTTGAGCCAGTATGCTAATGGAGTTATCACATACATTACAAGCACAAATCCGACTCCCACATTGGCTATTGCAAACCAAGGACTGGCAAGAGGACTTCCCAGGTAAGAAGAAATGGTGGACCAATCTATTGCTATGACACCGATGCCAAGGCCATTTAATCCTGAACCCAATTGTTGTGCAAGGACAGACTTTGGAGAGATCCAGCAGATCCATGACAGCGATGTCACCATGGGAAACAGATAGCCAGGGAATAGATAATAGGCAAAACTACATGAAAGGGCTATCATGAAAAACTGGTTTCGTGTAAGACCTCCTTTGGGCCTCTCCTCCTTCTCATGAAGAGCTCTGCAACCAAAACAATTGAAACAGAAAAACGCTTTTAAATAACACAAAATTTATCCAACATCTCAAAATACCCACACATAAAAAGAGTGCAGATTTTGATCTAATCATATGAAAAAAGAGTCCTTGCCTGAACAGAGAAACCTGAACAAGGTTTGAAGGCCACCACATAGCAGCAGGCTCCACTAGATATTTTCTAAACACCCCTGCCCATCCAAACCCCAATATCTGCATATCTAAAACAGTAAGAAATTTTGCAGACAACAAGAAATTAAACAAACCTCGGAAGAAAACTCGAGCAGAAATGGGCAAAACCTAACCTGGGTTGTCATGCAAACGAGTAAAGAAACGAAAAAGCTCATGTTCTTCTTGTAGAAAATTTTGACAGCACTGACAATGTGAATTGCATATACAGTTCCTGCCCCTGCATTCGCAAAGATGGTTATGAGAACGTGCTCCTTCATATTGAACGGCCCCGGATTCAGCGAGAACTCCCATTTGCTCCCTGCAAAGAACTTTTTCTTCGTTATGGATGCTGCCATTAGCCGGCCGAGAGGGAGGACTGCAATCTGAGCAGCGACTGAACTAATGGAGAGGGGTTCCCTTCTGTACCAAAAGAACTGATTTAGAAACGAGAGTAGAACGCAAGACAGAATTCCGAGAACCCACATCCTGAAAGTTAGGACGGGAATGGTTGGATCGTCCGTTGTAGGCACAGTGAGAGCCACCTCCTGGATCGGAGACTGGTCATCGGAATCTTCTCTTGTACGAATCTGCTCTTCGTTCTCAGCGTTCTCAGTGGCTCTCACCGGATCTCCCACTGCATTCCAAGAATATATATGTTCCTCACCTCCATCGTTTCTGCTACTTGACGATATATCTGCAAAGACAACCATTACAGAGTGGCCTCTTGAACTAATCTCAATTATTACAGTCTGAAATCGATACGAAACCAAAAAAAAGAGAATGCTACGTACCATGTGAGTTCTGAGTATATTCATTCTCCATCACTACTCGTCTGGAATATTCATTCTCCATGCCAACTTGCCTGCGGTACTCGTTTGTTTTATATACTCACTACCCTCTTGTTTTGCAAGCAACGCTTGGCAGTCGAATTGAAACGCGGAACATTGTAGTTACGTACTGGTTCCAGCCATGTAAGTGGGACAGATAGACTGTGCGTTCAACTTGACTCGATTTTCTGTTTTTGTTTGATTTCCAAATATTAATATATACTATTAAGTTATTAAGCGCATGGCACTTTTATGAGCATGGTCAATTCCTGAAATATCTCGGAATTGTAAAGTGACTAGAAAGTGAAATAATTGATTTTTATTTATATTTTTAAATCTTTCGAATATTTTTGAAATCTATAATAATATATTAATAGCAAAGCAATTTTTTCATGTGTGAATTGTATGGTTATTAAAAAGTCAAACAATTTAAATATTTTCAAAATTTACCATCTACAATAATATAAATTCAAAATATCAACAAAAATAAAATTATAATATTTCAAGAATTTACAATTTACTTAAGTTCAAAACAACAACAAAATAAAAA
This sequence comes from Pinus taeda, assembly GCA_000404065.3. NCBI lineage: Eukaryota > Viridiplantae > Streptophyta > Pinopsida > Pinales > Pinaceae > Pinus > Pinus taeda. The sequence goes on from APFE030898471.1 coordinate 108,582, forward strand.
TGGCTACATGGATGCAGTAGAAAGTGATACATTCAAAGTAGTATGCAATGGTTTTTTTACTTCTTTTAAAATATTCTTCAATCTACAATAATATAAATTTAAAATATCAACAAAAATAAAATAATAATATTTCAGGAATTTATAATTCACTTGAGTTTAAAACAAGTGAAAAATAAAAATGGCTACATGAATGCAATGGAGGTTGATACATGCAAAGTAATATGCAATGATTTTTTTTTATTTTTTTAGATTTTTGCTTAGGATGAGCTCTTGGTGACAACTTGCTCTCTAATATGCAATAACTTCTTTTTTACTTCTTTTAGATTTTTGCTTAGGATGAGCTCTTGGTGACAACTTGCTCTCTAAGGAAATGTTTATTTTAAATTGTTAAATTAAAAAATAAATAAATAATTTAATTTCAATTCAAGTAAAGTGAAAAATAAATTATTTTAAATTATAACTAGAACATAATAAAAATATATAAAATATAGTAATAGGTATATATTAAATATATCTTACCATACAAATTAAGACTTTATCTAGACATTTAAAAAATAGAGAATTAAGATGAATCTAATATTTTTTTTAGTTTTACTTTTAATTAAAAAACATCTTATCTAAATTATTATCAATTTAAGAAATTTTTATCTAATTTATTCATTAATATAAAATTTTTGATCTAATTATATAGAAATTTGTATCTATAACCTATTTAAAATAAATACTAGGCTTCTAAATTGTTTAAAATAAAATTAAGTGTAAGTTAAATTAAGATAGTTAATTAGACCTGAGGGTTAGCTCAATTGACAACTAGGGTAATTAATTGCATTTATATTTTATAGAAGAAAATAAAAAGAAACTCATAATTATGAAAGAATTACTTGACAATAATTGTGACAACTAACACCCAATAATAATAGAGAAATTCATAATTGTGACTTTGTAGGTTAAGGATAACTATAACGACTAACTAGTGATCTCTTTGGGTGGATCTGCCTAGATATTTTTTCGAGGATAAAAAAAAACAAACAAACAAGATAGTATTGCATTCATATTTTATAAAAGAAAATAAAAGGAAACTCATAATTATAATAAGGAAATTCATAATAGTGACTTTGTTAGTTTAGGATAACTATGACAACTAAAATTTTGTACTACTTTTAGATAGCTATGACAAGTAAGAGACGATTATTATACTAGAAAATCACAATTTTCAGCTCATTACGCTGAAAAGCTCATTCTACAACGCAATAAAATCCAAAAAAAATAAATAAATAAAATTATATAAAATATTTAAATAATATCAATACATAAAATTGCATAAAAATATTAGATCCCTCCAACCTCATATATATTCATATTTAAGACAAATCTTAATCTATAAATTCCCCAAAATACCAGATTGCTACTCCCAAAAATACGCAAACTTGTTAGTTAGATTGTTTCACCAGAAATTTCACATGGCAGAGTCAACGAGTCGTTTATTAAAATTCAACCACTCGTTGATGCACTGCACACGGAGAGGCATCTTTTTCGATCTAGTCGCTTACAAGCACAAACTCTGAGTTCTGCATTAGCGTGACGTCATTCAGTTTGGAAGACTTTGCAACTAATCATACCATAAAAAAAATTAGGAAGCGACCAGGTGTTTTATTTTTCTATAATTCGAAAATTTATATAGTTGATGTATATTATTTAAAAAATTAATATGAAAAAGTATATTAACTCGTTTATTCAAAGTAAAATATTTTAATTTAGATTTATTGGTTAGGTAAAGCTGGGCATGTGAGACCATCTATTGGGGATTTAAACAATGCTTTAATAATACAATCAAAATCATTAAGAAATAAAATATTGTTTTATTAAAGTCTATATATATATAAAATATTATAATATTTTTATTAAATTTATTAGTATGTAATATTTTCAATGATTTAGTCTGTTTTTTTTAACTTATTATTATATAATATTACTGTCATTAATAAAGTAATTTTAGAAATGGAATAGCAAGTTACATAACGTAATAACTATTATTACAACATGTTAACATAAAATTTTATGTTCTCATCTTGCATCATTATCATTGTCTATTTAACTAGGCTAGTTCATCACATATTTGATGATGTAAGTGTCAACGTCATGCAAGATAGCAATATCATCAAAATGATAAAATTGGCAAACACATAAATGGACATTGATATACTTTGGAAACCTCGAAGGGAAAACCCAACAAACATTTATTTTATTAAAAGTTTTGTGTAGGTGTTCGTCCCTCATAATGGCAGCTATGCAATCCATCCCTTGCCCATTGTTAAAATCCTTAGAAAAGAATATCATCTTAATAACTAGCTAGAAACCATTACATTAATAATATTATCAAAACACTTTACCCCACACTTTCTCGAGCATTGTATCTTTTTGGTCTAGTTGTTTTGGTAGTGGACTATCCTACTTTTAACAATCCTTCATTATGCATGAAACATCAATTTATTACCTATCATAATGTTAACTATAATCCATTTTTAGTCGTTGTATAAGGGATGAATTAGACACAATTATTTCATTCTTTGGATAAGTCACCTTTATTTCTTGCAATTACTATTGTTAGAAAATTCTCCATCATGATTATATAAATATTTATCAAACCCAAGTAATAACCCTTTACTAGTTATGCTTCAACCTTTTTTTCATGTGCATAAGTAAAATGCATACAAAGTATCAAGACATGCCTCTTTTATGGTCACTGCACATGCATTAATTAAAAACACATAATTACCAAAACATGTCTATTTATCTTTACATGTGTATCGTTATGACACATGTCTATCCATCCAAATTTCACATACATAAAATAAAATACATAAAGATTACCAAGACATGCTCATCTATCCATACATCATTATAAGAAAGGAAAAAATTATGTTTTACCTCTGCCCACAAGAGTAGGATAATATTAAAAGAAACACCATTATTATCACTATCTCTTCGCACAAGAAGAAATGAATCCTTCCAAGAGATAATCACCACAACTATTATTATTTTCTTCTTTCAAGAACACATTCTTTTCCAAAAGAAAGACCGCCGTAACTACCCATATACTTTTTTAAGGAAAACTAGCACAATAGATAATATCTTATGCATCCAAATACATATTCTTATTCAAAAGAAACTATCCCAATAAATATTATCTTGGTGTACGTAAACCCATATTCTTTTTCCAAAATGAAGCTAATATAATAGTTATTATTCCTATGCATATGAACACATATTCTCTTTCAAGAAATCTAACACAATTGTCATTACTTCTGTGTATACAAACACATAATTTTTTCATGAAAAATATCATGGATTCTTATCTTTGTATGCACAAGATTCATATGCAACCTTTCAAGCAAATCACATTGATTCTTACCACTTCATGCACAAAAATTCATATGTAATATTTCAAAAAATAACATGGTTACTTATGTTGGCATTATGGCTAAAGTGTTGTCCTTGATGGCAACCCATACCGGTGATGGATCACTGTACAACAGGTCAATAGCAAACATTGATGAACAGCTCTCAAATATTGAAGAAAATAAGGAGTATGCAGGCACACCATTCAAAAGGTGCGTACACGCAGGCATAGCTTATATAAAGTGCGTACATACTCGCAGGATACCCATTCATTGGGTGCGTACCCCCAATGCACACACTTCAAGACAGTTAAGCGCCCACACATGGGGTTTTCTCATGGTATTTAGCCGTCGGTATTGTGTTATCATGGTTT
>APFE030898471.1:112373-156176 GCA_000404065.3 Pinus taeda
TGTTTATCATTGTTGTGTTCTGGGTGTTGAAGTGATGTCTAGTTTCTGGTATTATGATCTTATGACAGCCGTATGAAAAGTGATTGAGTATATCTTTATGTGATCTGATGAACTAGATCTGATTGATGACTCTCATTGTATATGTATTGATCTAGTGATTGAGTGATTCAGAAAGTTGTTTGATTATGAGCTTCAATGTGGTTATTGGGTCCAGTATGAAAATTGGATGAAATGTGGCCCTTTCAGATTAAGTGTTGTGCTTCAGTGTATCCAGTATGAAAATTGATGAAACGTGGTACCTGGAGGAGAAGATTGTAGGTCAGCACCTACGTACTAGTATCTAAGCTAGTACAAGAGCTAAAAGGAAATCTTTGGAGCATTGTAGCAGGTAGTAGCCTGCGTACTAGTAAATGGATCGGCTAGTACAAGAGCAAAGGGGGTTGTAGCTCCCGTACTGGTATAAGCCTGCACCAGTACAAAATATTGTAAAAGGATTTTCTTATTAAGAAGAAGATTGAGATGACTTGCAGCAGGTGGTTTTCTCCCGCATTGGGTTTCCACCTTATATCATGGTGTTCATGTGTGTGCCTTATGTGTGATGATCTATTCTATGTTACTGCATCTGTTAACTGATAATATGGTTAATGCACTCATTGAAGATCAATTAACTTAATCATAAGAAGTTGTGGAAGTAGCATATATGAATCTGGTTATGGAAATGAAAAAGTTTTATTAATGTGATAATACTGATTCACCCCCCCCTCTCAGTATTATTTCCAACAACTTATACTTTATGCAAAAGATTCATATGCATTCTTCTTCCAAAAGATTAGCATAATTTATTTATTTTTTACCATGTTGTCTTTTCCAAGAAAATAGTGTGGCTAATATTTTTATGCAAACGATTCATATGCACTTTTTTTTCAAGAAAATGGATAGTTTTTTTAATGCAAAGGATGTGTATGCAATATTTTCATTCAAGGAGAATAGCATGGGTACTTATCTTATGCACAATATCCATGAAATCCTACATGCATTCCTCAGATAACTTCCTTTTGCCTTGCTCCTTGTCTATGCTCAGCTTAGATGGGTCCAATAATAGCTCGAAGGGTGAGGTCCGTAGCCATGCACTTTTTAATAATAATAGGACAGGAGATTCAAATGACCCAAAGTCAACATCCATGCATTTTCACCACTTTGGCAGACAAGGGCATGGGAAAAATGGCGATGTGGATTCTCCGAGAATGATACCAAGAGCTAGACTAAGCACAAAGGAGTTAAAACATTCAACTGTCAAAATTATAAAGATACAAACCCCCTGCTTCATGCTGGAGTACGAGTCAAGCTCTAGTCAGACCTATTCCTTTGTCTTCGCCTAGGTGAGAGTCCCAATAGATAGGATTGCATATGTGCATACCACAACATCCATACTCTTGAATACACATGCATGGGAAGCATGTAGACTAATGATGAGCTACAAGAACTCTTCATAGTTCTGGATCTGACTCTGAATGAGTGCCTTCAGCTCGACCACTCTACGCTTCATCATCTTAAGAAAGTGAAGTGGGGCTCCCTTGTATCTTATCATCCATGTTTGCATGTAATCAACATTAGTATGCACATTCGACAAGATACGTGCTCTTTTGGAACATCTCTGTTGCCATCCGCTGAGATGGACAACTACCTTATGCACGGTACCAAACTTGGAATATAATGCCCACATGACTATGTCAAGGGACAAAACTTCATCTAGTATTGCCTTCTTCTATTCTTCTCAGGCAGACGTTGTAACCATCTCACCTCCCTGCTTGGTCGTCTATAGCTCCTTCTCCATTCGCTCATTCTCAGCTATCAGAAAGTAAACACTCGAGCTAGTGGCTTCAGTATATGCTCTGGTAGCATCAGCCAATGCTGTTGGATGTTTGTGCACATCAAAAATGATTACTCGTTCCTCATTTTGCATAGGAGACGTATGATCTTACATAGTTGACACTCTGCGAGATTGCACAACTCTATCTTGAGACTTGTCGAATGAGATGTTGTGCATCTATCCTTTTGGCTGATCTCCAAGGATCTCAATGTCTCCTTGGTCGCTTGGGACTTGGTCATCTTCTGAACACGATGAAGCTGGTGGGTTGACCTCTTGGTGGTGAGGCATGAGTTCGGTGTCTTGTTCTAATTCTTGCCGCTCCATATCCGTATCCATATGTTCAAATGCTCGCTCTATCTTTTGAACGAAGTCCTTCTCCTGCGATGGATCACCTTGTTTTCTTGATGCCAACTATTCTGATGAGTCCACTACCTGTACAAGCATTGTTTCATTCCTCTACACAATTTGCGCCCCTTGTTGTACCTCTTCTTACTATGCTTCCCTCTCCTGTTTGTGCAACTCCTTTTCCTTCCGTAGTTTCTCCTTCAACTCATTCAACTCCTTCTCCATTTCCTCCATTCTCTATTTCTCTCTCTGCCTTTGCTCATTTCTCTTGTCGCGTTGTTGCCTCTTCACCTTTGTAGTCATAGTTTCCTTCTCCACAAGTGGATCTGCTCGGAACTTGCAACTTTTCTCTTCCTCCATGCGATCATCAATCTTCCTCTTGCCATTGTCGTGCATTGGTATGTTCACCTTTGTTGTTATTGTTGCTTCTGATGCTCTCCAGGACACTGCTTCACGTTGATTCACTAACCATTCCACAGTGAATATGACCATTCATTGAGTCTGGAGGAGTTGTAACAATATCTCCATCGGTCCTCCTCCACCCAATGACATGCCTCATGGATTTATTTGAATTTTACTCTTGTGTAGTGATCTTTGACAAGACAATGTAGGTCATACAGATTGTCACTTTGGAGGTCATATGGATACTTCTTCACCTTCACTACTTCGACATGCACATGCTTGAAACTCTGGATCTCGTATAACCCAATGTGCAGTAGAAGAGCGGGCCAAGGTGCCTTCTTCTTCTGGTGTAGCTTAGATGTCAATTCTGTCAGGATGTGATATGCTACTTCCTGCATGATGAGTATGTCCAAGGAAAACTTTGGTAGAACATGTGGAGGCTTCTCTATGCTGTACATCTGTATGAAGGTGCCAGACGATGAGGCATACCAATCAAATATGTCTATCAGTGCCTCCATTGTTGCCTTCGACATGCAGGGTGGATCTTGTTGGAATATAATCTTGTAAACTAGGGTGAAAAAGTGATCAGATAGTTGTGTGATAACTCCTTTGAAGCTTCATTCAGAAAACATCTTGCAATAACTGTTCACAACAGTCTTTGCCAATGTCCATGCCCACTTCAAGCCCGGGAACTCCTGTTGGGCATAGATTTCATCCAAGATGTAGGCGAAGATGTAGTTCTCTGCCTGCATACCTTTGGGTGGTTGTTGAGCCCTTGTTACCTATTCCTTCAGATGATGAGCCAACATGCTAGACTAGTTACATGCTTTTCCCTCTCTCGCCAGCTAGTCCAGCGCGATCACCCAACTATGTGGGAATGTTTCAGTGCTTTCTTGGCCATACTGTCGACATGTAAATATGACCAAATATTGATATGTCTTATGTAGTATCTTCGTCTTGTAGATCTGGTTGGGTGTCATCCTGAATTTAGCCGGCTCCTTCACCCAGTTCTTCAAAATGTCTTTGCAGTTGGCATTGCTACTAGGTAAGCTGAAGGGTGTCTCCATGATGGTCACAAGCTTCGTCCACTGACATTGCTCAATGTCATCATCTCTGGATCAGTGTGCAAGGCGATCCAATATATCATGTCTGTGCATGGGAGCATGGGATACCTGCATGCAACCTAGTACAAGCGGGACTTGTGGATGTTCACACAAACTTGGCAGTCTTTGAGGTCTTCCCCAAATGTGCCTACAAAAGAATCATTGACCTCTTGCTATGTCAACTTAATTTCCTTTTCTAGAATCAACTTGGTATCTTCATAGATCGGTAGACTAGTAGACACTCACTCAACCACTGCTCCAGGTGCACTTCTGTGAGTGTCCTTTGACCTTGCTCTCTTGGAGGCCATTGATCCTGAACTGAAAAGAGGCAGATGAACACCTACTAGATCTGGAAACAAAGAAACATGCATGGCAAGAAATTTCTCAGCGAACACCAAAGAAAACTTGAGGAAAGATATGCAACAGACTTGGGGATTGATAGGCAAGGATTGCGCAATTTCTTCTAGGAGGTTGGCTGACTAGTTGCCAAAACTACGCAAAAGGAATTCTAGGTTGTCTATGGAGGCTGACTGACTACTAGAACTATGTAATGCATAATCCAGGATGGCTGACTGGCTGATGGAATTGCACAATGCGTAATTTCAACTAGTAATGGTTGTAGTCTCAGTGACTGCATTGCGCAACTTTCTAGGCCAGTAGTCACTATCCCTCAGAATTGCGAAAAGCAAGCCTAGAGGATAGCTACTGGGCAGAAATGTGCATTTCCTAAGAGGAATACAAAGCCTTCCTTCTTAGGATTGTGCAATGTTGTCTTAGTGAGGCAGAGTTCGAGCCACGGCTACCTAGACCTGCCAAAGGGAAACTGCAAGAAATTTTGAAGGTGAATGCGGTGATACTAAGTGTAAGTAGAAGCAAATGATCATGCATGCAAACAGTGCATGAACAATTCAAAAAATGGAACAACATGCCTGTGGGTGAAACGAGTCGGTGAATCGTCGACCATTTGTGCAAAACAGTTTCATGCACGATCATTAACGAAAACTAAAACAGTGAGATGCTAACGAAAACTAAAACAGTGCTAGTAAAAGCAAGTATACATGTAAACGATCGCAAGCTTTCATATAAATCAAGAAAACGACACTCACACAAACGAAAACACAAAAAGTGACATAAATGCCTCAAAAGACAATTTGAGACCAGGTACCCATGAATAGCTAAGATGGATGTGTCGAAGAGTCCTGGATGTGTTGTGGGATGTCAAAGCTCCAAGATGAATGTGAAGAAATGAGCTCTAATGTGTCAAATAAATAAGTTTGAAGCTAATGACGTGCATGCCACAAATCTAGGAAAAAGCGACACTTGGAGGAAAGATTCTAAAACAATCTTTGCATGTAACATCCAGTTATTAAAAATAGCTCCCTAAAATCTAGGGATGTTTTTTGCATGTTGCTTTTTCTATTCTGGGAAAAAACAAACCATGCATGCAAGTCAAGTTTCCTTGGTCCTGGGTGGAACTGGTCAAACCAACTGTACATGCAAGAGCCTGCTCAACTGCTAGGAGAAAATGCACATTTCTGGGAGGGAGCTGGGCTGTCTGCCCAAGAGATTTGTGCAATTTATGGGTAGAGAAACTGACTGCTTCCCAGGATTGTGCAATTCTTGGATTGAACAACTTTGCTAGGAAGAATTGCGCAATTTTCTGGATGAAGCTTGTCTGGCAGATTTGTGCAATTCTGGAGCCTAGCAGGCTGTCGGACATAATTGCGCAATTTCTGGAGGGAAGGCTGGTTGCCCTCTAGAATTGTATAGTTTCTTGAGGGAACTGCTCAGCCTGCAGCTGGACCAAGTTTGGAGAAACAACTAGTGAGGGGAATGCAACAAGCTTTGATGGACAGACTATCTTTCAGCAAGAAAATCACTAAAGCTTGTGTACTTGACGAAGAAATACATGTTGCTGTGAAAGGTTGGTAGGGATGCTCCAAAATGAAGCTAAGGAAAAATTTTGTAGGGTGGTTGTATCCACTACAACACTTTGTGACACACTGGTAGAACTCCAGCTTTTTGAATGGACCTTGCTCATAAAAAGAAACTCTAACACCTTCAAAAGCATTGTTCAATTCTCAATTCATCTTCGTTTCGCACTAGATTGATTCTAAGATGTAGCAGCTGCCAAGCTCTTGGTCCATTGGCACACATTCCAAGCCAAGGAAACATAGTGGTTTCGATTGGGGTTGAGGGGTATATTGGTTCACAAGCAGTATAGTCATCAGAGTCTTAGTTTCATCTCCAGTGTTGCTCGACTGCCAGCAGGCCTGGATAGTACCCCAATGGAGTCACACAGGAACACAAGCATCGCTTGTTTCTAGCGAGCCTGGTCAGTACCCTGGCTGAGTTACTTGCATCACCTCTCTGCGTAGGAATCCTTTCTCTTCTTTCGCCTTATTCAATTTTCAGTTTTTCATTTTTCACTTTTCATTTTTCATTTTTCCATAATTGTGCATAACACTTATTCATTTTAGAGGTGGAAGTGGGATCTCAACTTATTGAGAGCAGAAGAGCTTGTTCCTTCAGAGAATTATTTCATTATATACCTCTGATGTGCTTGTTAAGGTTTTCCCCCTCACCTTACTCTACTTGACTGAGTTGACAAGGGTTAACCCAAAACAACTGACTAGAGTAGGTGACACTAGTTAGCATGCAAGTATTGTGCTTTCACTGAGGTTCATGTTGGACAGTACGTATTTTCCATCATCGTACCATGGACTAAAAGTAACAAGTTCCTCATAAAGAGGTAGGATGATAGATAACCAAGTAGTGATAGTTGCACAAGGCCTCTTGTATTTTACCCAGCTTGTTTCAAGAGTCATATATAGTTTCATGTGAAACTAACCTACAAACAAAACAAGCAAACAAACAAAAAAGAAAAGTAGAAGCAAAAGCAAATACAAAAGCAAAGTAAGCAAACAAGAAGGCAAACAAACAAGCAAAGCAAGTAAGAAAACAATGATACAAGCAAACAGAGTGAAAGCAAACACTACTCCTATTCCTAAGCTAATGGTGCATGGGTCTAATAATGTGAAGTGATATTTCCAATGTAGCCAACGGTGCATTGGTTGACCCATGTTGGTGAAGGCTTGGTTCGCGAGCAACCCAGTTGTGCGAACTAGAAAACAAGAAAGATATAACAATGAAGACAAATGCACTTCATGTTACAAAGTGTCCATAGGACATAAGTGAGTACAAGTACATGACATGTGGTTTGTGGACTTGCACGGTGATGTGCGACACTACGTGCAACTTTGAAGCATATGCATACTCTTAACTATGACATGCAAGCAAATGAAAGTAATAAAGACAACTCGTGTCGCTTACGTGTGCTTGCAATGTAGGATTCCTCCAATGCATGAGCGATGGGATCATGCAGTTCAAGTGGAGGAACCATGATCTGTGTGTGAGATTTATCTTCAATGCATACAGATGAGTGATGAGGATCCTTGGGTTATTCAAAAATTTATTGAGCAGGAGTGAAACCAACCTCAAGACAATGAGGGACTAACATAACCATCATCTCAGGCTGATGTGCCTCGACAGTCTGGGGGGTTTCAACTTCATCGTCAGATAGATCATCATGAACAAGTGGCTTCAAAAAATCAACTGTGATAGAATCACAATCATGATCGAATATGGGAGTAAATTGATCACAACAACCACGATTATAAAAAATCAATGATTTCATCGGCATCCTCATGATCTGATGAATCAGGCAGAGGGGTAGATGAGAAAATAGTGTGGCTAATATTTTTATGCAAATGATTCATATGCACTTTTTTTTCAAGAAAATGGATACTTTTTTTAATGCAAAGGATGTGTATGCAATATTTTCATTCAAGGAGAATAGCATGGGTACTTATCTTATGCACAATATCCATGAAATCCTACATGCATTCCTTAGATAACTTCCTTTTGCCTTGCTCCTTGTCTATGCTCAGCTTAGATGGGTCCAATAATAGCTCGAAGGGTGAGGTCTGTAGCCATGCACTTTTTAATAATAATAATAGGACAGGAGATTCAAATGACCCAAAGTCAACATCCATGCATTTTCACCACTTTGGCAGACAAGGGCATGGGAAAAATGGCGGTGTGGATTCTCCGAGAATGATACCAGGAGCTAGACTAAGCACAAAGGAGTTAAAACATTCAACTGTCAAAATGATAAAGATACAAACCCCCTGCTTCATGCTGGAGTACAAGTCAAGCTCTAGTCAGACCTATTCCTTTGTCTTTGCCTAGGTGAAAGTCCCAGTAGATAGGATTGCATATGTGCATACCACAACATCCATACTCTTGAATACACATACATGGGAAGCATGTAGACTAATGATGAGCTACAAGAACTCTTCATAGTTCTAGATCTGACTCTGAATGAGTGCCTTCAGCTCGAACACTCTACGCTTCATCATCTTAAGAAAGTGAAGTGGGGCTCCCTTGTATCTTATCATCCATGTTTGCATGTAATCAACATTAGTATGCACGTTCGACAAGATACGTGCTCTTTTGGAACATCTCTGTTGCCATCCGCTGAGATGGACAACTGCCTTATGCACGGTACCAAACTTGGAATATAATGCCCACATGACTATGTCAAGGGACAAAACTTCATCTAGTATTGTCTTCTTCTATTCTTCTCAGGCAGACGTTGTAACCAACTCACCTCCCTACTTGGTCGTCTATAGATCCTTCTCCATTTGCTCATTCTCATCTATCAGAAAGTAAACACTCGAGCTAGTGGCTTCAGTATATGCTCTGGTAGCATCAGCCAATGCTGTTGGATGTTTGTGCACATCAAAAATGATTACTCATTCCACATTTTTCATAGGAGACGTATGATCTTACATAGTTGACACTCTGCGAGATTGCACAACTCTATCTTGAGACTTGTCGAATGAGATGTTGTGCATCTCTCCTTTTGGCTGATCTCCAAGGATCTCAATGTCTCCTTGGTCGCTTGGGACTTGGTCATCTTCTGAACACGATGAAGCTGGTGGGTTGACCTCTTGGTGGTGAGGCATGAGTTCGGTGTCTTGTTCTAATTCCTGCCGCTCCATATCCGTATCCATCTGTTCAAATGCTCGCTCTATCTTCGGAACGAAGTCCTTCTCCTATGATGGATCACCTTATTTTCTTGATGCCAACTATTCTGATGAGTCCACTACCTGTACAAGCATTGTTTCATTCCTCTACACAAGTTGCGCCCCTTGTTGTACCTCTTCTTACTATGCTTCCCTCTCCTGTTTGTGCAACTCCTTTTCCTTCCGTAGTTTCTCCTTCAACTCATTCAACTCCTTCTCCATTTCCTCCATTCTCTATTTCTCTCTCTGCCTTTGCTCGTTTCTCTTGTCGCGTTGTTGCCTCTTCACCTTTGTAGTCATAGTTTCCTTCTCCACAAGTGGATCTGCTCGGAACTTGCAACTTTTCTCTTCCTCCATGCGATCATGAATCTTCCTCTTGCCCTTGTCGTGCATTGGTATGTTCACCTCCGTTGTTATTGCTGCTTCTGATGCTCTCCGGGATGCTGCTTCACGTTGATTCACTAACCATTCCACAGTGAATATGACCATTCATTGAGTCTGGAGGAGTTGTAACAATATCTCCATGGGTCCTCCTCCACCCAATGACATGCCTCGTGGATTTATTTGAATTTTACTCTTGTGTAGTGATCTTTGACAAGACAATGTGGGTCATACAGATTGTCACTTTGGAGGTCATATGGATACTTCTTCACCTTCACTACTTCGACATGCACATGCTTGAAACTCTGGATCTCGTATAACCTAATGTGCAGCAGAAGAGCGGGCCAAGGTGCCTTCTTCTTCTGGTGTAGCTTAGATGTCAATTCTTTCAGGATGTGATATGCTACTTCCTGCATGACGAGTATGTCCAAGGAAAACTTTGGTAGAACATGTGGAGGCTTCTCTATGCTGTACATCTATATGAAGGTGTCGGACGATGAGGCATACCAATCAACTATGTCTATCAGTGCCTCCATTGCTGCCTTCGACATGCAGGGTGGATCTTGTTGGAATATAATCTTGTAAACTAGGGTGACAAAATGATCAGATAGTTGTGTGATAACTCCTTTGAAGCTTCATTCAGAAAACATCTTGCAATAACTGTTCACAACAGTCTTTGCCAATGTCCATGCCCACTTCAAGCCCGGGAACTCCTGTTGGGCATAGATTTCATCCAAGATGTAGGTGAACATGTAGTTCTCTGCCTGCATACCTTTGTGTGGTTGTTGAGCCCTTGTTACCTATTCCTTCAGCTGATGAGCCAACATGCTAGACTAGTTACATGCTTTTCCCTCTCTCGCCAGTTGGTCCAACACGATCACCCAACTATGTGGGAATGTTTCAGTGCTTTCTTGGCCATACTGTCGACATGTAAAGATGACCAAATATTGATATGCCTTATGTAGTATCTTCATCTTGTAGGTCTAGTTGGGTGTCATCCTGAATTTAGCCGGCTCCTTCACCCAGTTCTTCAAAATGTCTTTGCAGTTGCCATTGCTACTAGGTAAGCTGAAGGGTGTCTCCATGATGGTCACAAGCTTCGTCCTCTGATAAATCCTATCATAATCTTGTGTTGTGAAGGTAGAAATCTCCATCCCACTGACATTACTCAATGTCATCGTCTCTGGATTAGTGTGCGAGGCGATCCAATATATCATGTCCGTGCATGGGAGCATGGGATACCTGCATGCAATCTAGTACAAGTGGGACTTGTGGATGTTCACACAAACTTGGCGGTCTTTGAGGTCTTCCCCAAATGTGCCTACAAAAGAATCATTGACCTCTTGCTATGTCAACTTAATTTCCTTTTCTAGAATCAACTTGGTATCTTCATAGATCGGTAGACTAGTAGACACTCACTCCACCACTGCTCCAGGTGCACTTCTGTGAGTGTCCTTTGACCTTGCTCTCTTGGAGGCCATTGATCCTGAACTGAAAAGAGGCAGATGAACACCTACTAGATCTGGAAACAAAGCAACATGCATGGCAAGAAATTTCTCAGCGAAAACCAAAGAAAACTTGAGGAAAGATATGCAACAGACTTGGGGATTGATAGGCAAGGATTGCGTAATTTCTTCTAGGAGGTTGGCTGACTAGTTGCCAGAACTACGGAAAAGGAATTATAGGTTGTCTATGGAGGTTGACTAACTACTAGAACTGTGTAATGCATAATCCAGGATGGCTGACTGGCTGCTGGAATTGCACAATGCGTAATTTCAACTAGTAATGGTTGTAGTCTCAGTGACTGCATTGCGCAATTTTCTAGGCCAGTAGTCAATATCCCTCAGAATTACGAAAAGCAAGCCTAGAGGATAGCTACTGGGCAGAAATGTGCATTTCCTAAGAGGAATACAAAGCCTTCCTTCTTAGGATTGTGCAATGTTGTCTTAGTGAGGCAGAGTCCGAGCCACGACTACCTAGACCTGCCAAAGGGAAACTGCAAGAAATTTTGAAGGTGAATGCGGTGATACTAAGTGTAAGTAGAAGCAAATGATCATGCATGCAAACAGTGCATGAACAATTCACAAAATTGAACAACATGGCTGTGGGTGAAACGAGTCGGTGAATCGACGACCATTTGTGCAAAACAGTTTCATGCATGATCATTAACGAAAACTAAAACAGTGAGATGCTAACGAAAACTAAAACAGTGCTAGTAAAAGAAAGTATACATGTAAACGATCGCAAGCGTTCATATAAATCAAGAAAACGACACTCACACAAATGAAAACACAAAAAGTGACATAAATGCCTCAAGAGACAATTTGAGACCAGGTACCCATGAATAGCTAAGATGGATGTGTTGAAGAGTCTTGGATGTGTTGTGGGATGTCAAAGCTGCAAGATGAATGTGAAGAAATGAGCTCTAATGTGTCAAATAAATAAGTTTGAAGCTAATGACGTGCATGCCACAAATCTAGGAAAAAGCGACACTTGGAGGAAAGATTCTAAAACAATCTTTGCATGTAACATCTAGCTATTAAAAATAGCTCCCTAAAATCTAGGGATGTTTTTTGCATGTTGCTTTTTCTATTCTGGGAAAAAATAGACCATGCATGCAAGTCAAGTTTCCTTGGTCCTGGGTGGAACTGGTCAAACCAACTGTACATGCAAGAGCCTACTCAACTGCTAGGAGAAAATGCGCATTTCTGGGAGGGAGCTGGGCTGTCTGCCCAAGAGATTTGTGCAATTTATGGGTAGAGAAACTGACTGCTTCCCAGGATTGTGCAATTCTTGGGTTGAACAGCCTTCCTAGGAAGAATTGCGCAATTTTCTGGATGAAGCTTGTCTGGCAGATTTGTGCAATTCTGGAGCCTAGCAGGCTGTCAGACATAATTGCGCAATTTCTGGAGGGAAGGCTGGTTGCCCTCTAGAATTGTATAGTTTCTTGAGGGAACTGCTCAGCCTACAGCTGGACCAAGTTTGGAGAAATAACTAGTGATGGGAATGCAACAAGCTTTGATGGACAGATTATCTTTCAGCAAGAAAATCACTAAAGCTTGTGTACTTGACGAAGAAATACATGTTGCTGTGAAAGGTTGGTAGGGATGCTCCAAAATGAAGCTAAGGAAAAATTTTGTAGGGTGGTTGTATCCACTACAACACTTTGTGACACACTGGTAGAACTCCAGCTTTTTGAATGGACCTTGTTCATAAAAAGAAAGTCTAACACCTTCAAAAGCATTGTTCAATTCTCAGTTCATCTTGGTTTCAAACTAGATTGATTCTAAGATGTAGCATCTGCCAAGCTCTTGGTCCATTGGCACACATTCCAAGCCAAGGAAACATAGTGGTTTCGATTGGGGTTGAGGGGTATATTGGTTCACAAGCAGTATAGTCATCAGAGTCTTAGTTTCATCTCCAGTGTTGCTCGACTGCCAGCAGGCCTGGATAGTACCCCAACGGAGTCACATAGGAACACAAGCATCGCTTAGTTTCTAGCGAGCCTGGTCAGTACCCTGGCTGAGTTACTTGCATCACCTCTCTGCGTAGGAATCCTTTCTCTTCTTTCGCCTTATTCAATTTTCATTTTTTCATTTTTCACTTTTCATTTTTCATTTTTTCATAATTGTGCATAACACTTAATTCATTTTAGAGGTGGAAGTGGGATCTCAACTTATTGAGAGCAGAAGAGCTTGTTCCTTCAGAGAATTATTTCATTATATACCTCTGACGTGCTTGTTAAGGTTTTCCCCCTCACCTTACTCTACTTGACTGAGTTGACAAGGGTTAACCCAAAACAACCGACTAGAGTAGGTGACACTAGTTAGCGTGCAAGTATTGTGCTTTCACTGAGGTTCACGTTGGACAGTACATATTTTCCATCATCGTACCATGGACTAAAAGTAACAAGTTCCTCATAAAGAGGTAGGATGATAGATAACCAAGTAGTGATAGTTGCACAAGGCCTCTTGTATTTTACCCAGCTTGTTTCAAGAGTCATATATGGTTTCATGTGAAACTAACCTACAAACAAAACAAGCAAACAAACAAAAAAGAAAAGTAGAAGCAAAAGCAAATACGAAAGTAAAGTAAGCAAACAAGAAGGCAAACAAACAAGCAAAGCAAGTAAGAAAACAATGATACAAGCAAACAGATTGAAAGCAAACACTACTCCTATTCCTAAGCTAATGGTGCATGGGTCTAATAATGTGAAGTGATATTTCCAATGTAGCCAACGGTGCATTGGTTGACCCATGTTGGTGAAGGCTTGGTTCGCGAGCAACCCAGTTGTGCGAACTAGAAAACAAGAAAGATATAACAATGAAGACAAATGCACTTCATGTTACAAAGTGTCCATAGGACATAAGTGAGTACAAGTACATGACATGCGGTCTGTGGACTTGTCACGGTGATGTGCGACATTACGTGCAACTTTGAAGCATATGCATACTCTTAACTGTGACATGCAAGCAAATGAAAGTAATAAAGACAACTCGTGTCGCTTACATGTGCTTGTAATGTAGGATTCCTCCAATGCATGAGCGATGGGATCATGCAGTTCAAGTGGAGGAACCATGATCTGTGTGTGAGATTTATCTTCAATGCATACAGATGAGTGATGAGGAGCCTTGGGTTATTCAAAAATTTATTGAGCAGGAGTGAAACCAACCTCAAGACAACGAGGGACTAACATAACCATCATCTCAGGCTGAAGTGCCTCGACAGTCTGGGGGGTTTCAACTTCATCGTCAGATAGATCATCATAAACAAGTGGCTTCAAAAAATCAACTGTGATAGAATCACAATCATGATCGAATGTGGGAGTAAATTGATCACAACAACCACGATTATAAAAAATCAATGATTTCATCGGCATCCTCATGATCTGATGAATCAAACAGAGGGGTAGATGAGAGGCAAACAAATTCATCCTCTATGTTTCTAGAAAAGGAAGATGAAAGATTAAGTGGATTTTTAATGAATAACTCATCCTCTCTGTTTTCGAATGATGGACTGACATCTAGTGTGTCCTGCAAGTGATCAACAATGGGTGCATCCATAGATGAAGGTACACATGCAAAATCATGGATGGTAGGTTCACCAAAGATGTCAGGAAAGAACGGAGGAGGCTCGGATGGCAATGAGTCATCCCTCGCTGAGTCTTGATGCTCAAGCTCCCAGTCATACTCTTCATGAATGATAGCACATGTTGGTTGTGCAACACAAACTTTTTTAGTGGCTTGATCCTCATTCATAACAAGTGTAGATTATGGAATGGAAGAACACAAGACAACATCATCCGAAGGAACAATCGAGCGTGAAGACAGGGGTTGTTGTACAAAATGCATATGACAACTCAATGGACTCACAACCAAATTTGCACGAAAATTAATCAAAGTGATGTTGGGAGGATGTGACAACTGAACACATGCATGAGCATGATCTCCTGCATCACTCTGTAGTGGTGGAGTTGTTTGATGAGGGGATGGTGGATAGTCACTTGTGACAATGACTATGTCCATCCATGATTGCGTAGCTCCATCACTGAAGAATGTTGAGCGAGGCCTGAGTTCAAACTTCTTCTTGGGACAAGTATATTTCTTCAGATAGTACTCGAATCAGTCCCAAAGATAGAAAAATTTTGTCTAGCTCTTCGGAGCTTGAAACTGGAAATCACGAAAGCGCTGCCAAAAATCCATTGGCGATTCATGCGGAGCCTTCCATTGTTGTAATAGTTTTCGGTCAAAATGTTCTGGATCAAAGTGATAGAAAGTGTCTTCAATGAGATCACAGAAGTGCATTTTATCATTTGATAAGCTGCACAGCCACCGATATGGAGATTCGTTAAGTCTATATGAAATCAGCAAACTATATTAAAATAAAATATAAAATAATAATTAATAAAATATTAATTAGAATTACTATATTTTTCTCCTATTTCTCACAATCCCTTTCTCTTACATAATATATAATATTATATTTTTTTCAAATTTATGTCCGCCATTACCCTATATTATGTTTTTCTCAATATTTTCGCTTAGTCCCCCACACTCATATACAACGTTATTATTCCGCGACAGGATATATGGGTGACTGTAAATTCTTTTAATTTGACCAAAAAAATTAAAACACGATGTGTAATATTAACTTTATAATTGCAAAATAATTTAGTAAATAAATTATTTCAAATTTATTTTTTTTACGCTGCCTTTGATCTAGTCTTATTAAATCATGATTGTAGATTTGTACTTCGTCAGCTTGACCTCGTAGTGCTGACTCCATAATGAAACATGAACTCCAGCATGAAACGGAGAGGCATCTTTTCGATCTAGTCGCTTGCAAGCACAAACTCTGAGTTCTGCATTAGCGTGACGTCATTCAGTTTGGAAGACTTTGTAATTAATCATACCATAAAAAAATGCAGTTGTTTATAATGAGATTTTTTGGAAGCTTTTTTGGTGGGTTTTTCTGGTCAAAATCCGGCAGCAATTTATTGGAATCGCAAGTTTGATAGCTAGTTTCTGCACAATCAAACCGTCCCAGGGGTTTTTCAGGGTGCTTGAATCCAAAAATGCAGTTAAAAAACCATTTTAACTGCAACAAATCAAGATTTAAGCACAATTTCTTCTGCCGGATTCCGTCACCGTAATCTCCAAAAAATCACATTATAAACAACTCCTACAAAAATTAAGAAACAACCAGATATTTTATTTTTCTATAATTAGAAAATTTATATAGTTGATGTATATTATTTAAAAACTCAACCACCATGATAAGTATGCCTACACATATACTCTTAATATATATTATTAAGTTATTAATATAACAATGATAAGTATGCTTATATATACAACTATAATATTATACTATTAAGTTATTAAAAGCATGGCACTTTTATGACCATTTGGTAAATTCCTGAAATATCTCGGAATTGTAAAGTGACTAGAGAGCGAACCAATTGATTTTATTTATATATTTTTAAATCTTTCGAATATTTTTAAATCTATAATAATATTTTAATAGCAAAGCATTTTTTAAACGTGTATTGTAAGTTGCTGAAATATTTTGGAATTGTACGGTTATTAAAAAGTCCAACCATTTAAATATTTTTGAAATTTACCATATACAATAATATAAATTTACAATATCAACAAAAATAAAATTATAATATTTCAAGAACTTACAATTTACTTAAGTTCAAAACAACAACAAAATAAAAGTGGCTACATGGATGCAGTAGAAAGTGATACCTTCAAAGTAATATGCAATGGTTTTTTTAATTGCAATTGGTTTTTTTTACTTCTTTTAACATATTTTTGAAATATACAATTTACAATAATATAAATTTAAAATATTAACAAAAATAAAATAATAATATTTCAAGAATTTATAATTCACTTGAGTTTAAAACAACTAAAAAATAAAAATTGCCGCATGAATGCAATGGAGGTTGATACATGCAAAGCAATATGCAATGATTTCTTTTTTACTTTTTTTAGATTTTTGCTTAGGACAAGCTCTTGGTGATAACTTGCTCTCTAATATGCAATGACTTCTTTTTTATTTCTTTTAGATTTTTGATTAAGATGAGTTTGGGTGACAACTTGCTCTAAGGAGATATTTATTTTAAATTGTTAAATTAAAAAAAAAAAAAAATTAATTTCAATTCAAGTAAGTGAAAAATAAAATTACTTTAAATTAACTAAGAACATAATAAAAATATATATAAATATAAGTAATATGTATGTATTAAAATATATCTTACCATATAAATTAAGATTTATTGAGACATTTAAAAAATAGAGAATTAAAATGAATATATATTGTTTTAGTTTACTTTTAATTAAAAAACATGTTATCTAAATTACTATCCATTTATGAAATTTTTATCTAATTCATTCATTAATATAAAAATTTTGATCTAATTATATAGAAATTTGTATCTATAATTTATTTAAAATAAATATTAGGCTTCTATATTGTTTAAAATAAAATTAAGTGTAAGTTAAATTAGGATAGTTAATTAGACCTGAGGGTTAGCTCAATTGACAACTAGGGTAATTAATTGCATTTATACTTTATAGAAGAAAATAAAAAGAAATTCATAATTATGAGAGAAATAGTTGACAATAATTGTGACAACTAACACCCAATAATAATAGAGAAATTCATAATTGTGACTTTGTTGGTTAAGGATAACTATAATGACTAACTAGTGATCTCTTTGGGTGGATCTGCCTAGATATTTTTTCGAAGATTAAAAAAAAAAAAAACAAAAAACTAGGATAGTATTGCATTCATACTTTATAAAAGGAAACTCATAATTATAATAAAGAAATTCATAATTGTGAACTTTGTTGGTTTAGGATAACTATGACAACTAAAATTTTGTACTACTTTTAGATAGCTATGACAAGTGAGAGACAATAATTATACTAAAAAATCGCAATTTTCCACTCATTAAGTTGAAAAGCTCATTCTACAACCCAATAAAATCCAAAAAATAAATAAAATTATGAATACATAAAAATAATTACACTTAAAAAAATTAAATCCCTGCAACCTCATATCCATATTTAAAATAAATCCTAATCTCTAAATCCCCAAAAATATCATATTGTTTCTCCAAAAATACCCAAACTTGTTAGTTAGATAAAAATATCATATTGTTTCTCCCAAAAATACCCAAACTTGTTAGTTAGATTGTTTCACCAGAAATTTCACATAGCAGAGTCAACGAGTCGTTTATTAAAATTCAACCACTCGTTGATGCACTGCACACGGAGAGGCATCTTTTGACTTTGCAACTAATCATATAGATATTGTAAAAGGGACCATAAAAAATTAGGAAGCTACCAGGTGTTTTATTTTTCTATAATTCGAAAATTTATATAGTTGATGCATATTATTTCAAAAATTAATATTAAAAAGTATATTAACATGTTTATTCAAAATAAAATATTTTAATTTAGATTCATTGGTTAGGTAAAGCTGGGCATGTGAGAACATCTATTGGGATTTAAACAATGCTTTAATAATACAATCAAAATCATTAAGAAATAAAATATTGTTTTATTAAAGTCTATGTGTAACATATATATAATATTATACTATTTTTATTAGACTTATTGGTATGTAATATTCTCAATGATTTAGTTTATTTTCTTTCACTTATTATTATATAATATCACTGTTATTATATAAAGTAATTTTAGAAATCGAATAGCAAGTTACATAACGTAATAACTATTATTACAACATGTTAACATAAAATTTTATGTTGTCACTTTGCATCATTATCATTGTCTATTTAACTAGGTTAGTTCATCACATATTTGATGATGTAAGTGTCAACGTCATGCAAGATAGCAATATCATCAAAATGACAAAATTGGCAAACACATAAATGGACATTGATATACTTTGGAAACCTCGAAGGGAAAACCCAACAAACATTTATTTTATTAAAAGTTTTGTCTAGGTGTTCGCCCCTCACTCAATGGCAGCTATGGAATCCATCCCTTGCCCATTGTTAAAATCCTTAGAAAAAATATCATCTTAATAACTAGCTAGAAACCATTACATTAATAATGTTATCAAAACAATTTACCTCACACTTCCTCGAGCATTGTATCTTTGTGGTCCAGTTTCTTTTGGTAGTGGATTATCCTACTTTTAACAATCCTTCATTATGCATGAAACATCAATTTATTACCTATCATA
This sequence comes from Pinus taeda, assembly GCA_000404065.3. Classification (NCBI taxonomy): domain Eukaryota; kingdom Viridiplantae; phylum Streptophyta; class Pinopsida; order Pinales; family Pinaceae; genus Pinus; species Pinus taeda. The sequence goes on from APFE030898471.1 coordinate 131,291, forward strand.
ATGTTAACTATAATCCATTTTCGGTCGTTGTATAAGGGATGAATTAGACACAATTAATTCATTCTTTGGATAAGTCACATTTATTTCTTGCAATTACTATTGTTAGCAAATTCTCCATCATGATTATATAAATATTTATCAAACCCAAGTAATAACCCTTTACTAGTTATGCCTCAACCTTTTTTTCATGTGCATAAATAAAATGCATACAAAGTATCGAGACATGCCTCTTTTATGGTCACCGCACATGAATTAATTAAAAACACATAATTACCAAAACATGTCTATTTATCTTTACATGTGTATCATTATGACACATGTCTGTCCATCCAAATTTCACATACATAAAGATTACCAAGGCATGCTCATCTATCCATACATCATTATAAGAAAGGAAAATGTTATGTTTTACCTCTGCCCACAAGAGTAGGATAATATTAAAAGAAACACCATTATTATCACTATCTCTTCACACAAGAAGAAATGAATCCTTCCAAGAGATAATCACCACAACTATTATTATTTTCTTCTTTCAAGAACACATTCTTTTCCAAAAGAAAGACCACCATAACTACCCATATACTTTTTTAAGGAAAACTAGCACAATAGATAATATCTTGTGCATCCAAATACATATTCTTATTCAAAAGAAACTATCCCAATAGCTATTATCTTGGTGTACGTAAACCCATATTCTTTTTCCAAAATGAAGCTAACATAATAGTTATTATTCCTATGCATATGAACAAATATTCTCTTTCAAGAAATCTAACACAATCGTCTTTACTTCTGTGTATACAAACACATATTTTTTTTCAAGAAAAATATTATGGATTCTTATCTTTGTATGCACAAGATTCATATGCAACCTTTCAAGCAAATCAGCTTGATTCTTACCACTTCATGGACAAAAATTCATATGTAATCTTTCAAAAAATAGCATGGTTACTTATATTTTATGCAAAAGATTCATATGCATTCTTCATCCAAAAGATTAGCACAATTTATTTATCTTTTACCATGTAGTCTTTTCCATGAAAATAGCGTGGCTAATATTTTTATGCAAATTATTCATATGCACTTTTTTTTCAAGAAAATGGATACTTTTTTTAATGCAAAGGATGTGTATGCAATATTTTCGTTCAAGAAGAATAGCATGGGTACTTATCTTATGCACAATATCGATGAAATCCTACATGCATTCCTCAGATAACTTCCTTTTTCCTTGCTCCTTGTCTATGCTCAGCTTAGATGGGTCCAATAATAGCTTGAAGGGTGAGGTCTGTAGCCATGCACTTTTTAATAATAATAATAGGACAGGAGATTCAAATGACCCAAAGTCAACATCCATGCATTTTCACCACTTCGGTAGACAAGGGCATGGGAAAAATGGCGTTGTGGATTCCCCAAGAATGATACCAGGAGCTAGACTAAGCACAAAGGAGTTAAAACATTCAAGTGTCAAAATTATAAAGATACAAACCCCACTTAAACTTGATTTGGAGCCTTGTGTTTGAGGATGGAGGAATTCACCATATGAAGTTGTACCCTGGAATGAAACCCTTACCAATCCATATTTTCTCGCACCTTTCATCCATGCTTGCCTCCTTGTCCTTCTATTTTTTATTCGATAGGGCAAGAGAGCTCATCATATTAGTTACAAACTAATTCAAAAATGATTCTTGATATCAAGTGTTTCATCAAATGTGTTAACACCATAATATTTTTACGTTATTAAATTATGAATGTCAAAGATAGGTTATAGGGATAGGGGTATTACATACTTCCCCCTTAAAGATCACACTATCCTCTATGTTCATCTCTTCTTTCTTTCTCCATTATTATGTTTTTTCCTAGTCTTTATCTCTCACTAGAACTTTCTTTTCATTCAAATTGTTTTTATCTTCACAATCTACTCTTTAAATCATCTATTAATTATGACATCTATCTCTAGTCATGATAGTTTTGCAACCAAAACAACCAAAAAAGGGGTCCTTCCCCTTCAAAATGAAGGATTTTATGTTCGATAAATACTAATTAGTAAAAACAACAATGTTTTGTTAATAATGATAAACATTTACAGCTACAAAAGTATTCAATTTTTACTTTCAAATATTTACACATTATTCAATTTCATAAAAACGAAGTCTCTATACCAACTTATTGTTAGTTGTCGATGCTCTTGGAAATCATATCCACTTCATGCTATAATTTAATTATAGGTGATTTATTAGTTGTGACAAGAACTCTAAGAGTGGTTTATCAACTCGACAACAAGCACCTTGGGTGGTTTATCAGCCTCCATTGCAAGCATCCCATGGCATATGACCAACAATTCCTATTATTATATTTCAATCAAAATCATATTACTTTTAATCACGACATTATTAACTATCAATTATTTATACAATGTCAGGTGATAGTTTTAGTTAGAGTACATCTAAAAGTACTCTGAGAGAATGCATCTCTTTAATCATCGAAATGATTAATGTAATCATAACAACACAAAGTGCATACTATTTTAGCCATTTCTATATACATCCATAAGGCCGGTAACATAATAAAGGAACTTCACTTCCAATAGTCTCCCCTGCCTCGAGCGCTAGACTCCTTTGTTGTCAAGATGTACAATAATTTTCTTCACAAATATATAAAAAAAAATCATTCTATCACATCACTTATCTGGTTATTTATCTTAGTCTCCCATGAAAATGATAATGAGTAAAAGAATTCTCTTTCTAACCAATCAAAATTTGTTTGCACTAACCATATTGAGCCAATTTCACATCTAAGACACTTCCTTGACAATGACCACACTTGGTCCAGCACAAGATTCCTGTTGGTAGTGTCTTTCCTTTTCCTCTGACAATGCCCTATCTTGAGGAATTTAAAGCTCAACAAATAAATCTTTTGGGCCTCCTCCAACCAGGCTCCAAAACCAACAGGGTTTCCTTAGGTTTTTCCCTCCTCACCTTCTTGTCCAACCATTTTTCCATACTGAGATAATCTATCTTTAAGGAGAGAAAATTCGAGCAGGAAACTCCTCTATCCATAGCCCTTCCTGGGCCTTTCCCAATTGTCATGTAACTGTATGGGATGTGAAATTTTCTTTAGCACATTTTCCCATGATAATCTTACATGGCTGACCATATGCACTTTTTTTATATTTAATATTAAAGCATAAAGAAAATTTATGTACATCATGTGTTCATACATGACCCTCATCATGTGCCCCATAGTCTGTAAAAGTAAATTTGACAGGAGATCATGCCTAACATCTCATGTCACATGGGTGGTGTTCATTCCAAAATTTCCACATAATAATCAACATGCAACTTAGAAGAACGTTACTATATCTTTTATGTACAAATCTTTTAGATTATAATGGTAAGCATTATACATTCACATTTGCATTTGCAAATCACATTGCAACATTTTACCTTTCACTAGTTCTTGTATTTTGTGTTACTAGAATTATAGTGACGTCACTATGATTCAATTAAGCTACCCTTGTTTAATCACACTAGCAACAATAGTCACAACTAATTTTGATAAAACCATACCTTCTACAAAATGTTGTTATTTACAAAATATCTTGTCAAATACTTTCAAGATACAATTCACTTTCACATGCATCAATATTCTCAATATTTCAACAAATTAGAAAGATATTAATCCTATCAATATTTAACTTATATTTTCATACATTAAGAGTAAGCATGGAAAATTAAGATATCTCTTTTACGAAGATGTTTTCCAAAACAATAGTTAAGAGAATGGGACCTTAATCATTGACATTCACCATAGTTATAATTCATGCAAAATGAGATTTCATTTTATGCATATGTGTCCAACTACCAGCCATTATGCAACATCACTAAATTGAAGTCATTCACACATAATTTTCTTGGTTAAATAAATTAGTAATGTTAATAGATTCAAAATACTATCTAGTTTTTTGTTTAGTGATACCAATGAAAACACCATATTTCCCCAACATAATGGAGTCAATTGATTACATTTAATATGTAGTGTCACCACAATATTCACATGCACTGAGTGAATTTCTAAAGGATGAAATTAATATATTTGTTAGATGTATGGTGCATACTAGCTAACATCCTCATTAAATCATCCACTTGTAGATATTTGAAGTTTGACCAAACAATGTAATGAAGAACATCTATTGGTTCTATCATTAAGTTGGTAGAACATATAGAGTCTATTTCATCTCATGCATTTAAGTACATTATTAAACTATCGAATAATATCTGTTTCCCTCATCCTACCAATTATCATTTATGTATGTTCATAGGCAAAGCCACAACCAGTTTCCCTTTATGTTTTATTGTTCACATAACAATGAATTTATATTAAATCAGTTACTTTAAAGACACTATTTTTATTGTGATCTAATTTCTTTGTAACATTCAAGAACTTATAGTTATATGTATGCATTGTTTGAAAAATATCCACTTCCATAATCATCAAAGTTTCTTGCATACTATATTATTATGCATAAAAGCCTATATAAATATTTACTCAAACAAAAACACTAGTTCACCATTAGTACTTGAGTGTCAATAAAAATTATGGTAACAATCCAATCAACTTCAAATTCAACAGTGTATTGGCACCATTAGGCCAATAACATGGAAATGAACAACCACTATCACATTATTTACAACCTTTAATAATATTAAATCAAAAACTGAATTATGCATATTGCAATATAGGATAGGTTTAATAGTTTTTTGCAAGCTCGCATACAATTTTTTAGTATGGAAATTACCAATAATGTTATCATGCAATATTAATTCATGAAAGATAGTGAAATATACTAAATAATGAATGTTACTAACCATCATAAACTCAATCAAAATTCACGAAAGGACTCAATCGATAGTTATCCATTACAGTGAAGACCTACCACTTGACTCATTGTTTATCTTCAACATTCAAGAGGTTTCATTTAATGTTTTGTAAAAAATTTAATTTTCCTCTTCAGGGACAACCCCCACCTTTCTACATTCTTTAACTATCACACAAAACAATACATATATTCATTGTTTTCTTATAAGTAGTGCATTGTAACTCTAATCATGTTTCTTTAAAAACACCATTATTATCATAAGAGTATGCATGAAAATCTTGGTAGTTAATCCACACTATCACTAAATACAATGTGAGTATTTAAAATTGTTCATGATTTAGTTGCAAACGATGAAATAAATTTTCTTATTGTCTTTTATCCACATAAATACTCAAATTCCATGAGCAAGGTTATTCTTTAAAGTAGGCATTAAAACTTATCATTCTTTAATGCAGTTATTAGCACCATCATGCATCTCATATCAATTGTAGTGTAATGCATACATTACCATTTAATTTTTTGTTAGTGTCATACTTGAACTTATATCCACTAGCATCATACCTCTACTATGTGTTCTTACAGAACCCAAAAGGCACTAGTGTTGCAACCTTTTCTTTGATACCACTTGTAATATTCTCTAGTAAACCCCCAAAAGGCACTAGTGTTGCAACCTTTTCTTTGATACCACTTGTAATATTCTCTAGTAAACCTCATATAAAAATATGTAGCATTAGAATATTTTTACTAGGTATACTACCATGTAATATTCTCAATTATCCATTCCATATTCCTTAACTAGTCATTAGATAAAATCATTATCATTACATAAAATAACTTTAGAAATGGAATAACAAGTCACACAACATAACAACCATTGTTGCAACATGTTAACATAAATCTTTCTACTGCAACCTTGCATCATTATCATTGTTCATTTAATTAGGCTAGTTAGTAACATATTTGATGATGTAAGTGTCAATGTTATTCAAGGTAGCAATATTATCAAAATGACAAAATAGGAATACACATAAATGGACACCGATATAACCACGAAAAGCTGAAGGGAAAAACCATCAAATATTTATTTTATTAAACATTTCATAGGTGTGTTCACCCCTTACTCAATGGAAGCAAGGGTGTCCATCCCTTCTCCATTGTTAAAAATCTTACAAAGAAATACCATGTTTACTAACTAACTAGAAGCCATTATATTAATCATGTTATCAAAACATTTTGCCCCACAATTCTTGAGCATTATGTCTTAGTGGTCTAGTTGTTTCTGGTATTGAATTATCTTGTGCTTAACGATCCTTCGCTCTACATGAAACATTCGTTCATTACCTTCCATAGTGTTAACTATAATCCGTTTTCAGTTGTTGTATAAGGGATGGGTTAGACACAATTAATTTTTTATTCACACAAGTCACATTTATTTCTTGCAATTACTATCGTCAATAACTTTTTGATCATGTTTATATAAAATATTTATCATACCCAAATAATAAATCTTTACTAGTTATGCTTCAACATCTTTTCATGTGAATAAATAAAATACATACAAAGTATTGAGACATGCATCTTTTATGGGCATGACACATGCATTAATTAAAAACACATAATTACCAAAAACATGTCTATTTATATTTACATGTGTATGGCTACATGACACATGTCTATCCATCCAAATCTCACATACATAAAGTAAATACATAAAGATTACCAAGGCATGCCCATCTATCCATACCATTGTAAGAAAGGAAAAATGTGTGTTTTACCTCTACCCAAAAGAAACACCATGATTATCATTATCTCTTCATACAGGAAGAAAGGAATCTTTCCAAGAGATAACCACCACAACTAATATTATTTTCTTTGAACAATAACACACTTTTTCCAAAAAGAAAAACCATTGCAACTACCCATTATCTTCTTTTAAGGAAAACTAGCACAATAGCTATTATCTTTCAGCATCCAAATACATATGCTTATTCAAAATAAACTATCCCAACATCTGTTATCTTGGTGCATGTAAACACATATTCTTTTTCCAAAAGGAAGCTAACAAAATAGCTAATATTCCTGTGCATATCAACACATATTCTCTCTCAAGAAATCTAATACAATCGCCATTTCTTCTATGTATACAAACACAATCCTTTTTAAGAACATTTATATAGATTATTGTCTTTGTATGCACAAGATTCATGTGCAACCTTTCAAGAAAATAACATTGATTGTTACCACTTCATGCACAAAAATTCATATGTAATATTTCAAAAAATAGCATGGTTACTTATATTTTATGCAAAATATTCCTATGCATTCTTCTTTCAAAATATTAGCATAGTTAATTTATCTTTTACTATGTAGTCTTTTCCAAGAAAATTACGCGGCTAGTATTTTTATGCCAACAATTCATATGCACTCTTGTAATGGATACTATTTTTTTAATGAAAAATATTTGTATGCACTCTTTTATTTTAAGAAGAATAGTGTGGGTATTTATCTCTTATGTGCAATATCCATGAAATCCTACGTGCATTCCTCAGATAACATCCCTTTGCCTTGCTCCTTGTCTACGCTCAGCAATAACAACTCAAAGGGTAAGGTCTACAACTATTAATTTTCTAATAATAATAATAGAATAGGAGCTTCAAATGACCCAAAGTCAGTAGTCATGCATTTTCGCCACTTCAGCAAACAAGGGCACAAGGAAAAGGGCGATGTGGATTCTTCGGGAACGATGTGAGGAGCTAGACCGAGGAGGAAGGAGTCAAAACATTCAACTGTCAAAATTATAAATATGAAGACATTCACCATATAAAGTTGTCCCCTAGAATGAAACCCATATCAATCTATATTTTCTTACACCACTCGACCATCCTTAGAAATGCCCTCCATCTTTTTCTTTTTTTCTTTTTTTTATTCGATAGGGCAAGAGAGCTCATCAGCTTAGTTACAAACTAATTCAAAATTGGTTCTTGATATCAATTGTTTTGTCAAACGTGTTAACACCATAATATTTTTACATATTAAATTATGAATGTCAAAGGTAGGTTCTAGGGATACAATATGTGTGAGAAAAATGCATCAAAAATCCATCATAATTTTACATTTATTTAAAAAATTTGATTTAGAATTTAAAATTAAAATAAGAGAAAATATTTACATATTTAAAATTTCATTTTTTTTCTTATAATAAATTTAGAGTTAAAATAAATGTATATTATTTATTTTATTTTATTAGGTAATGTGGTTTCTAAGATAATTGGCATGCCTAACTTGTAGTTTGAGTAACCATAACCCATGGACATCTAAGTCCTCAATATTAATTGAGGATTGCTTCCAACCTAGGCCACACCAACCCTTAGCATGATTGTATTTTTTCCCACGAGGTTTCAAACCTATAACCTTTTCACCACAGAGTGTTTTAACAAAGCACCCTATCATTGTCTATTATGGACTAATGTGGAAAAGTGTATTATTTTAAAATAAATAAAATATTAAAAACAATTTATATGTTAGAATAAAGTAAAATGTAAATGACCCCAAAAAAAGGTGAAACATGCAAATGTTTTAATTTAACTTAAGGTATTTATAAAAAAATGGATTTGTTACTAAAATCTGATAGAGATAATTTTATTTTTAATTTATTAAATATAATTAAAAATAAAACAAATTGTCCCTATGGTTTAGTTCAGTTGGTGATCTTCGTGATATGGATTATTGTGTAAACTAAGAGGTCTAAGATTAAATCCTTGGGAAGTAACCTAGTCTATAGAGAGGAGAACAAGTACCATAGGTATAATGGTAGTAATTGGAATCAACCCCATATTAATAACACCAATATATATAATAAAAAAATCTTAATTAAATCATAAGATTAAAAAGAAAAACAAAACAAAAAACATTAACTTTATGGGCACATCTCTAAGAATTAAGAGAAGTTGAGCAACTTATCAATTCATATGCAATGCCAATCTTCATTGTATAATCTAGTTATATGTATCGATATGAAAGAACAATAGAATGCAAGGTGTATTGATAAAGTTTCATATTATAGATATCCATTTTTATTTTCCAACTAATTAATATTGAAAGAAAAATATAATATAAATTTAAATGAAAAATCATTTATATAATTGAAACTTTAAATTTTAATAATTAAAATACAATTTTAATGAAATGAGAGATATTCAAGAAAATGAATATATATTATAATGAAAGGATAGACTTATTTCCAAGTTGGATAATAATTTTAATTTTCTAATTGAAATGTTAAATAAAAATAAATTATTGTATATCTAGACCATCCTAGATCCATATTAACTCTGGATCTACCAAGCACCAAGAGGGATCAAATCTTTTTTCACTCTAAAAGAGGTTTTCATCTTAAGAAATTTAATTACCCTCTCGCCGCTTGGTAGATCCAGAGTTGATATGGATCTAGGTTGGTTTAATTATTATTTATAATTAATTATAATTATTAATATATTAATTTTATGTTTTTTATTGAGTCAAAATGTTAAAGATTAAAAAAACTCTACCATATTGGGATCAAATGTTTACATATGATTTAAGTTTACTTATGAACCTTAAATCTAAAGAAAATTTTCAATAAAAAGTGAACGGGAAATCTTAGATAAAATATAATATTCCAATATTATATGTTACCCAATATTTATTACCCCCCACCCAATAAAAAGTGGCTAGGGGTGGGGGAAATGTTAATTAAAATGTAATATTATTATGTTTTACATAATATTTTTCGTCACACCTTAGCCTAAATATTACATTTTACTGAATATTCCCTCTCACCCATGATAATTTTATAGTTGGGCTCGTTTACTTTTAAACTTCAAATATAGAGAAAAATGCAATAAGAAGTGGACCTGTTGAGGGAAAATATTAGGTAAATGTAATATTATAGTATTATACTTTACCCAATATAACCTACTAAAAAGTGGGTGGAGGTAGGAAAAAATATTAGATAAAAAAGTAATAATTACAGTTTTCCTAATATTCCCCCCATCTCCTTTGGAAAATGCTCGATACAAACATATCCATAAAAAAAATTACATTTACAAGCTACTAGATTCAACACCATTTTCTACAACTAATTATGTATCTAAATATAACGTCAAACTAAGATGGATCTAGGCTAGTTTAATTTCTCCCTTAAATAGGTTATATTCCACATGAATACCATGGGTCAATATCGTTGATTCTTAAAACCATGGGTCAATACCTTATCAGCTGCTCAAAAATAAAAGTGTTAGAATCTTGTTAAACTTATCTTCAGATCAAAGAGCTCGTCATTATTAATCCAACAGTGTGAACGAAACTCTAATCCAAGCTCGTATGCAGAAGTTAAAGCAAGTCAAAGTTCAAGTTTGACTTGTCTACATGGCAGGATTGGATGACATGGCAAAGCCCTTTAGTGAATGAGGAGGCACCAAGTGGCAGGCTTCCATTGGCCCTCACATATCTCAAATCATAGTCGCAGGTAGAAAGGTGTTTGAAATCGACCCCAATGCAGACAGGTTGCGATGCGATCTAATCACAATCACATATCGCAAGTGGATAAGAATCGGCCCCCGACGAAGCCCGGTTGGGATGTGATTTATCGCATATCGAAATCATGGAAAATGGTTGTGTTTGCAATATGGTTCTGACAAGAATCGCCAACTTGTGAAATGCGATAAGTTTCAGACATGAGATGTTACGAATTGCAATTTAATGTCTCATTGGGTCTGCGATATCACTATTGCAACATCATCTTCGTGTTAACAAAACCTTAAGCCCGCCAGACTTTGCCAATTGCGATTTACAATTTGGCTGAAAAAATATGACTCTCCACATGGCGAAATCGTCACCCAGTTAGCGAATTTCAAGCCGAATTTGAAGGTTAGTGGCCAAAAAAGGGGAATTTGTTAAGAAAATTGTGGGAGAATTAGGAAAGGTCATAACTTCTTTAGTTCTTATCCAAAATTGGGTGCAGAAAGTGTCAATTATAGCAGTTTTGGCTATTCTAAACTCATTGAGACAGGTTTTAGAGGAATTTGAGCACTGTAAACACACTTTTGTTGTAATTTATGGACCAAGGAGACATAGCCCAAGAGGGGTGAACTCCTCATCAAATCTATGTGTTATGTGTTGTATTTGGATGTTCTTTGTTGTTATTTTTCTATTGTTCAACATATGTTTTATGTTAAGCTGTTTACAACATTTACATAATAAACTCGCATGGGAATCAATTAATTAAGGAAAAATGGTTAATCCTTAAGCACTTGATAAGAAAATGATAAGCATCTTGGGTTTTATTCTGAATGGGGAATTAACGCAACATTACTAATCTGCTCCATTCCAAATCAATACCATGGGTCATTTTTATTTTTTTATTAATATTTTTATAGGGTTATTATTTATTTTTATTACATATATCCCTCATCTTTATTTTTATTACATATATAAAGTCTTATGTAAAATAAAGGTGATAATTGATTGATTCTTAAAGTAATGTTATTAATTTTCTTTAAAGTAACGTTACACATGCCATCTCTTGCATATACATCTATTAGTCCCTCTCCCCCCCCCCCCCCACCACACACACACACACATATACATATATATGTAATGCAACATTACATGAAAATATCTCCCTCATGTACTGGGTTGTAGAGTGCCTCTCGATGCAATGAATTTGTAATTTTCGTTTTTGTAATTATAAGAATTGGCAAGTGGGCTTCACCCTGATACATGGTCCCCTGTCTCAATATGGAAATTTAAACCTCAAATCACATTAATATGACCATCGCCAATTAAAGTGTTCTTGAAGATAAATAAAATTGCATTAATAAACCCCTAGTTATTTATTTATTTAATGAATAGTACAATTATTTAAGATGTATTTTCTATTAAAATGCATTAATAAATTAATAAATTTTATATTTATAATTTCTGATTAAATAGATATTAAATGATGATGATGATGATGAACATCCACTAAGACAAATATGGTGTATCAGACCTTAAGAAAGTAAGAGATTAATTGAGATTCTTTAATATTTTATTTCTATGATTGAAAAGAATTGAGAGAAGCATTCTGATATCACTATAGTATTGTTGACTTAACAAGTCAAGAAGATTTTTAATGTGGAAAATATTTTAGAAATTAGAACAGATGTGAGTAAGATCTAGGAAATGCAAGAGAAAGTGTTTCTCATCTTCAACCTTCACAATATCGCAAGGGTGATAGGCTCTTTCATCCCAAGGAGCTTTGAGAATTTACCAATGCCCTTCACTTTGAAGCTCATGAGAATTAGTTCTTATCTTGGCAATGTTAATTTTCTTCTTAGTACTGGTCAAGGCAGAAAGATAAGTTTAATTTTCGAGATGGATGATCGCCTCCTTATAATACCTTAGCTTCCTTTTTGTCTCTAACTCCTTGTCATCCCACAACTTATCCCTAAATTTGGAAGTAATAATATTTGTAATATTATCCTTATTCTTCAATATGATCATCTACTTGAACCTCAATGGTCTAGCAAGGATTGGCCATCCTTTTGTTAGCCTTACTTGAGTCGGAGGTGGGGTTTTTGGCTAGTGTTAGAAGCAATTTTAGGAAACCTCCTAGATTCCATGTTGTACAACTTATTCTTATATATGAGATACCTAGTCATCTCAAATATAAATTAATTTAATGATCAATAATTCTTAGGTGGATGGTAGGAATTTAACCTCCATGGAATATTTTAGAAGGCGCAGTCTAACTTATAGATGAAATAGACTTTTTGACCAAAATCTGGCAAAACAATTTCCAAAAAGAATGTAATCTTTTGTTAATTAAAATGCATTTTTAAATGCATAAGTGGATTCAGCACCTTGAAAAACCCCATGGGCACCTGAATTATGCATATTAAACAACTTGAACTCAAGATTTTAAAAATTTTGTCATATTTTGATTAAAATTAACTAGAAAAAATGTTGTGAAAAAGGCCATTTCATCTATAAGTTAGACTATGCCTATTTTATAATATTTAATTCAATAGGCATGCCTATTTTGGAATAGGTCTTTCAAAATTTTAATTTAATTACCAATAATTATTAGGTGGATTATCCTAGATTATTCCTGGTAGTAGATAGATCAAAAATTGAGATGTAACACCAAAGTAGTTATGCTCTTTCTACCCTTTTAATTGAATTGATTAATAAAAAAATGTCATAACCTTTGAGTGATGGTTTTTTGGGCATGTGGTATTAGTAAATCATGGTATTGGCCTGTGATATTGCAATAAACACTATTTATAGGTAAAGAATCTCCATGCTTAACAACAATGTTACATGTTTTATTAAATGTTTATATGTTTAACTCATATATTAATTACTCTTATAATTAAAAACAACAACAATAATAATAATAATAATAATAATTTCAAACTCATGAAAAATAATAATAATTTCAATTAAATAATAATAATTTAAATTAAAGTTATAATTTGGTTTATTTCTAACTTATTTTTCCTTTTTTCTCAATAATTTTGGCAATGTGAGATGTATCATGAGGTAATTGTTTTGATGTCTATAGGTGTTTATCATCCATTTAATTTATATGGATATGTTAGTCTTAGTAGTATTTATAAATCAAAACCTACGATTTATCTCCAAGGTAGTTATGTTCTTTCTTCCCTTTTAATTAAATTGATTGATTGAAAAAATGTCATATGAACAAGTGTCATGAGCATGTGGTATTGATAAGCCATGGTATGGTGACCAAGTCTATTTACAAATTAAGAATTTCCATGGTAAAATGGGATAAATCTCATAGTTAAGAATCTTATTAAAAAAAAATGTATGTATGTTTAACTTATATATTAATTATTCTTATAATTAATAATAACAATAGTAATAATAATAATAATAATAATATAATTTTAACTTGGCTCTCTTAATAATAAAATTTTATAATATTATTCTTTATGTTCGAAACTAATCATTTTTTTCTCCTCCTCTTACTAAATCGACCGTAGATGTCTTTGCCTTTGTCATTTGATTTGTAGAAGGTGGTTGGAAGGGTTTAAGGATTTCTCATTTCCCTCTCCCTGAATCGATCATAGAGACATCATGTCACATTCAGTGTTTGTCTAGTGTTTGAATATCTCATGGTATGTCAGTCCAAGTTGTATTGGCAAAATTAGGAGGTCTTGCACCCACTCCCCCTTCACATGCCCCTAATATCAATGCTTTAATTAACCTTGTAGAAAATGGCCCTATATACAAGAAGGTGAAACCTTCCCAATTCATCAAGAAATTGGAAGTGATATCGAGAAACAAATATTTTTCTCCTGAAGCTAGACAGAAGGCCTTGCAACTAGCAGAGAAAAGCTTGGTTGGGAAATTCACATGGATCTAGCCTCCCCTCGATATGTCAAGATCTGGGTGGAAAAAATGGGAAACCCATGATCAAAGGGGCTATCATAGTATCATTCTAGGGAAAAAACATTATACCTTTTTCTTTGAAAGCGTGACGGATTGGGATTTAATATCCCTGAGTGGTCCATATTTTATGGGCCCACAAGGGTTATACCTGGATCGATGGAACCCATATTTTAAGCCTGAGAGTGACATCCCTACAGTAGTTCCAATATGGGTGAATCTCTTGTTCCTTCCATTGCATTATGGGAATGACAACATATTTTGAAGTATCAGTATTTCCCTTAAGAAATACATTGATTGGACCAAGCCTTAATATAGGATTTTACCCTATTCCTATATTTGCATATAATTAAATCTAGATAAAGGATTACCCATAGTAATAAATATGAATCTCGACAACTAGTCTCATCTCTAGAAGGTGGACTATGACCAAATTCCATTCAAGTGCAAAATCTTCCATGAACATTGCCATTTTTTCAGAAATTGCACAAAAAAATAGTAGAAGGAAGCACCAAAATTAGTAGATGATGGGGAACAATGGCAGCAGTAAAAGAGGAGATCCCCGGAAAGACCAAAAAATGATCAATAGAAAGGAAATATGGATAAAGTAAAGGGACAACCTCTCCCAAAAAAGGATTCCAATCTAAGGGAGAAGGTTAAAGCAATTCAAATCAACAAAGGAATCCTTACGAAGCATTAAATTTGGTGAATGGAGAATGAGAGATCCCTACATCGCTAAGAGACCCAATTCCTTCCATAGTTGTGGATGCTTTGGAAAATAAATTAGATGAAAATATGCCTCCATTATAATAGGCCCAAATCCTAAAGCAACAAGAGAATGGGTCCCCCTTTTAAGAGGAGGAATTTTCTCTCCTAGGATTCAGCTGATATGATTTTCCCCAATAAACTCCGCTAACTTAGAAATCCAAAGGTCGAAGAGAGAAGAAGGAGGAAAGGTTTCATAGAAAGTTGAGGAGGATATGAAAGAAGGAGATCTAAACTAAAATGATAGAAAAATAATAAGGAAATGGAGACTCAATCAAACTTGGACCCTAGACTAAAAGGGATCTATAACACAAGGAAGGGAGGTAATTCAACACCTGCACAAGGGGCTACCCATGCAAGTAGTAGTAATGAAAATTATCTCCTAGAAATACAGCGGGCTTAGATCAGAAAAGAGGCTATTAAAAGTAAAATCTCTGGTAAAAAAATAAACAGCCCTCATCATCCTACTCCAAGAGACTAAATGGGGGATGAAGAAATACTCTATCTTCAACACAAAATCTAGCACGATGGTGGGATAGAAAAAACGAGTTTCCATGTAGCCTCAGAAGGATTTTGTTCACTTTGGAATCAAGATGATATCAAGTTCCTAGCTCAAAGTTATTTCTCGCACTGTCTAGAAACAAAATTCCTCCATCTCTCTACAAATCAAGTATGTTCCGAATTAATTTGTATATGCCAATCCATTATCGTGAAAAAACAGAATGTTAGGCTTCATTGTCAAATCTTAGAGACTCCCCATATGGATAAGACTACATAATTGGAGGGGGTTTTAATACTACCCTAAACCAATGGGAAAGGAAAGGTGGCTCCATAATAAGAAACCATTCATAGGAATCAATGGAGGATCTCATAAGGAATTTAAATTTGATAGATGTGAAACTATCCACAAAAAAGAAAAAGTGGAAAAACTAAAGGCCTTGCCCTAGTCACATAGCGGCTAGATTGGATCACTTTTAATTTCAAACTCCTTTCTCTCCAAAAATATTATATTTTCTCGAATTATTCTCTCATGGAATGGCTCTAACCATTGCCAAATAGTGTTTGAGTTCTCAGTGGTTCTAGATTACAACCACCTTTCATTTTGTTAGAATCCGCTATGGGCCCACAAAGATGGATTCCACGAGTTGGTTACTCAGTTTGGAGCTATTGGATCTGGGAAAGCCTTGTTCTAATTTTGGACAACAAAATTAAGTACCTCAATGATGCCTTCAAGTGTTGGTTTAGAGCTCAACGTGAAAATCAATAAGAAAATATTCAAGCACTATAGTAGAAAATGGAGACCATTCAGTCCAAAATGGAGGATTGTCATGTTATCAAGGAAATGATATAGGAAGAAAACAAAATTTGTACGAATTTTCATTATTTTTTTCAAGAAGAAGAATAGGAGTGGAGACTTAAATCGAGAAGTAGATGGCTAAAGGTTAGTGATATGAGCACCAAATTTTTTCACAAGAAAGCTCAAAATATAGCTTGGAAAGATAACATCAAGGAACTCATGATTGATGGGAATATAATCAAGGATTTAAATTTTATTAAAGAGGAGGCCTCCCACTATTTTGTTGACCTCTATAGTGTTATAGCACCGAAAAACCCAGAAGTGGAACAATTCATGTTGGAATAGGTATGAGAATTTAGAGCCCAAAAAATGTTTCAAAATTTTTTGGCATTGTGAGATGATGTTGGACCAGCCAACATGTCAGGGGATCTCCCCAGTAAGAAGTCCTAATTAGACCTCAGACCGTTTGGTGTAGGAGTCCCAGCAGTGGGTTGTATGGTAATGCCTTGACCACGATTTCACACAGAGGAAAGTAAGATGTCCTTGTTGGTAGCAAGGTTGTGACAACTCTAGTTAACGAAGGTGCATGAGAGATTCTAACACAAGGAGAGTGAGATAAGTGTGCCCCTTGGAAACCTATAATAGTACTCGGATTGGAAGGGAACACACAAGTAAAGATGCATCACCAGATGGAAAGAAAGATAACAAGCAATCCAAAGTGATGTTTAAACCAACAACACATCTGCAACAAGATTCATACAATTGCATACAAAATAGTTCATACACAAAAGCGTAAGTTAAATAACATACATTACTACAACAACCAGAATAGTCCAACTACAATAAAAACATATGCATGAAAATGTGTTGGCTTTGTTATATTAAGAAGTGTAAGTTCCATCATACAATACATCCGTGTACACCCGCTAGTTCCAATAGTTGAACGTTTCAACCACAATCACTTGCTCCTCCAAAGAGATATACTAGCTCTATGTAGTGGAGAAGCCAAGGCACACTACAATAATGTCCAAGCTTTCTCTAAGATAGTCCTATCAAAGCTTGGTTGACCAAAAGCCTATACAATGAGTTAAGAGGGACTATTTACAACAAAGGGTGGGGTGGCCTTTGACCTTCCCCTTTGTGACAGTTAATCTACCCTCATGACTCTCCATTTACTCTATGACTGTTACATCCAACTATTGACACTTGAACTTGCACTTGACAAGACGTTACATTACAATGCACATGTACCCATGTGAGACAAAATGGCTTGAGTAAACCATGCAAGACATCACTATGACTTGGACAACTGTGGGAAGTCCAACTCTTCGACATCCTTGCGATGATCGATATTAGTGTACTAATTCTAAGATTGGTAGTCCATGATGGTGTCTGTGTACTCCAAGCTGACATCCTTCTAGAACCTGACTCTTGCCTCCATAGCATCTGGGTACACTGCTCGGCCTCCTCTATCCAACTCATCTGAAAGCATGTGAATCATTATCTTTAGTGTGATTGGACTAGCAACATACATGTGTATGATGTCTACACTGATGGGAAAGTCTATGCTAGTGGCTATGTGCATCAACTCATTAAAGTATGAGTCAAGCTCTAGTTAGACCTATTCCTTTGTCTTCGCCTAGGTGAGAGTCCCAATAGATAGGATTGCATATGTGCATACCACAAAATCCATACTCTTGAATACACATGCATGGGAAGCCTGTAGACTAATGATGAGCTACATGAACTCTTCATAGTTCTGGATCTGACTCTGAATGAGTGCCTTCAGCTCGACCACTCTACGCTTCATCATCTTAAGAAAGTGAAGTGGGCCTCCCTTGTATCTTATCATCCATGTTTGCATGTAATCAACATTAGTATGCACGTTCGACAAGATACGTGCTCTTTTGGAACATCTTTGTTGCCATCCGCTGAGATGGACAACTACCTTATGCACGGTACCAAACTTGGAATATAATGCCCGCATGACTGTGTCAAGGGACAAAACTTCATCTAGTATTGCCTTCTTCTATTCTTCTCGGGAGACGTTGTAACCAACTCACCTCCCTGCTTGGTCGTCTGTAGCTCCTTCGCCATTCGCTCATTCTCAGCTATCAGAAAGTAAACACTCGAGCTAGTGGCTTCAGTATATGCTCTGGTAGCATCAGCCAATGCTGTTGGATGTTTGTGCACATCAAGAACGATTACTCGTTCCTCATTTTCCATAGGAGACATATGATCTTACATAGTTGACACTCTGCGATATTACACAACTCTATCTTGAAACTTGTTGAATGAGATGTTGTGCATCTCTCCTTTTGGCTGATCTCCAAGGATCTCAGTGTCTCCTTGGTTGCTTGGGACTTGGTCATCTTCTGAACACGATGAAGCTGGTGGGTTGACCTCTTGGTGGTGAGGCATGAGTTCGGTGTCTTGCACTAATTCCTGCCGCTCCATATCCGCATCCATCTGTTCAAATGCTCTCTCTATCTCCAGAGCGAATTCCTACTCCTATGATGGATCACCTTGTTTTCTTGATGCCAATTGTTTTGATGATTCCACTACCTGTACAAGAATTGTTTCATTCCTCTACACAAGTTGCGCCCCCTGTTGTACATGTTCTTACTATGCTTCCCTCTCTTGTTTGTGCAACTCCTTTTCCTTCCGTAGTTTCTCCTTCAACTCATTCAACTCCTTCTCCATTTCCTCCATTCTCTATTTCTCTCTCTGCCTTTGCTCGTTTCTCTTGTCGTGTTGTTGCCTCTTCACCTTTGTAGTCATAGTTTCCTTCTCCACAAGTGGATCTGCTTGGAACTTGCAACTTTTCTCTTCCTCCATGCGATCAGCAATCTTCCTCTTTCCCTTTTTGTGCATTGGTATGTTCACCTCTATTGTTATTGCTGCTTCTGATGCTCTCCGGGACATTGCTTCACGTTGCTTCACTAACCATTCCACAGTGAATCTAACCATTCATTGAGTCTGGAGGAGTTATAACAATATCTCCATGGGTCCTCCTCCACCCAATGACATGCCTCATGGATTTGTTTGAATTGTACTGTTGTGCAGTGATATTTGACAAGACAATGTGGGTCATACAAATTGTCACTTCGGAGGTTGAATGGATACTTCTTCACCTTCACTACTTCGACATGCACATGCTTGAAACTCTGGATCTCGTATAACCCAATTCGCAGTAGAAGAGCGGGCCAAGGTGCCTTCTTCTTCCAGTGTAGCTTAGATGTCAATTCTGTCAGGACGTGATATGCTACTTCCTACATGACGAGTATGTCCAAGGAAAAATTCGGTAGAACATGTGGAGGCTTCTCTGTGCTGTACATCTGTATGAAGGTGTCGGACGATGAGGCATACCAATCAACTATGTCTATCAGTGCCTCCATTGCTGCCTTCGACATGCTGGGTGGATCTTGTTGGAATATCATCTTGTAAAATAGGGTGACAAAATGATCAGATAGTTGTAAGATAACTCCTTTGAAGCTTCCTTTAGAAAACATCTTGCAATAACTGTTCACAACAATCTTTTCCAATGTCCATGCCCACTTCAAGCCTGGGAACTCCTGTTGGGCATAGATTTCATCCAAGTTGTAGGCGAACATGTAGTTCTCTACCTGCATACCTTTGGGTGGTTGTTGAGCCCTTGTTACCTATTCCTTCAGTTGATGAGCCAACATGCTAGACTAGTTACATGCTTTTCCCTCTCTCGCCAGTTGGTCCAGCACGATCACCCAACTGTGTGGGAATGTTTCAGTGCTTTCTTGGCCATACCGTCGACATGTAAAGATGACCAAATATTGATATGCCTTATGTAGTATCTTCATCTTGTAGATATGGTTGGGTGTCATCCTGAATTTAGCCGGCTCCTTCACCCAGTTCTTCAAAATGTCTTTGCAGTTGGCATTGCTACTAGGTAAGCTGAAGGGTGTCTCCATGATGGTCACAAGCTTTGTCCTCTGATAAATCCTATCATAATCTTGTGTTGTGAAGGTAGCAATCTCCATCCCACTAACACTGCTTAATGTCATCGTCTCTGGATTAGTGTGCGAGGTGATCCAATATGTCATGTTCGTGCATGGGAGCATGGGATACCTGCATGCAATCTAGTACAAGCCGGACTTGTGGATGTTCACACAAACTTGGCGGTCTTTGAGGTCTTCCCCAAATGTGCCTACAAAAGAATCATTGACCTCTTGCTATGTCAACTTAATTTCCTTTTCTAGAATCAACTTGGTATCTTCATAGATCGGTAGACTAGTAGACACTCACTCAACCACTGCTCCAGGTGCACTTCTGTGAGTGTCCTTTGACCTTGCTCTCTTGGAGGCCATTGATCCTGAACTAAAAAGAGGTAGATGAACACCTACTAGATCTGGAGACAAAGTGACATGCATGGCAAGAAATTTCTCAGCGAAAACCAAAGAAAACCCAAGGAAAGATATGCAATAGACTTGGGGATTGATAGGCAAGGATTGCACAATTTCTTCTGGGAGGCTGGCTGACTGGTTGCCAAAACTACGCAAAAGGAATTCTAGGTTGTTTGTGGAGGATGACTGACTACTAGTACTGTGTAATGCATAATCCAGGATGGCTGACTGGCTGCTGGAATTGCACAATGCACAATTTCAGCTTGTAATGGTTGTAGCCTCAGTGACTGCATTATGCAATTTTCTAGGCTAGTAGTTACTGTCCCTCAGAATTGTGAAAAGCAAGCCTAGAGGATAGCTACTGGGAAGAAATGTGCATTTCCTAAGAGGAAGACAAAGCCTTCCTTCTTAGGATTGTGCAATGTTATCTTAGTGAGGCAGAGTCCGGGCCACGGCTGCCTAGACTTGCCAAAGGGAAACTGCAAGAAATTTTGAAGGTGAATGCGGTGATACTAAGTGTAAGTAGAAGAAAATGATCATGCATGCAAACAGTGCATGAACGATTCACAAAATGGAACAACATGCCTGTGGGTGAAACGAGTCGCTGAATCGACAACCATTCGTGCAAAACAATTTCATGCATGTGACAACAGTGAGATGCTAACGAAAACTAAAACATTGCTAGTAAAAGCAAGTATACATGTAAACGATAGCAAGCGTTCATATAAATCAAGAAAACGACACTCACACAAATGAAAACACAAAAAGTGACATAAATGCCTCGAAAGACAATTTGAGACCAGGTACCCATGAATAGCTAAGATGGATGTGTTGAAGAGTCCTAGATGTGTTGTGGGATGTCAAAGCTCCAAGATAAATGTGAAGAAATGAGCTCTAATGTGTCAAATAAATAATTTTGAAGCTCATGACGTGCGTGCCACAAATCTAGGAAAAAGGGACACTTAGAGGAAAGATTCTAAAACAATCTTTGCATGTAACATCTAGCTATTAAAAATAGCTCCCTAAAATCTAGGGATGTTTTTTGCATGTTGCTTTTTCTATTCTGGGAAAAAGCAGACCATGCATGCAAGTCAAGTTTCCTTGGTCCTGGGTGGAACTGGTCAAACAAACTATACATGCAAGAGCCTGCTCAACTGCGAGGAGAAAATGCGCATTTCTGGGAGGGAGCTGGGATGTCTGCCCAAGAGATTTGTGCAATTTATGGGTAGAGAAACTGACTGCTTCCCAGGATTGTGCAATTATTGGGTTGAACAGCCTTGCTGGGAAGAATTGCGCAATTTTCTGGATGAAGCTTTTCTGGAAAATTTGTGCAATTCTGGAGCCTAGCAGGCTGCTGGACATAATTGCGCAATTTCTGGAGGGAAGGCTGGTTGCTCTCTAGAATTGTATAATTTCTTGAGGGAACTGCTCAGCCTGCAGCTGGACCAAGTTTGGAGAAATAACTAGTGAGGGGAATGCAACAAGCTTTGATGGACAGGCTATCTTTCAGCAAGAAAATCACTGAAGATTGTGTACTTGACGAAGAAATACATGTTGCTGTGAAAGGTTGGTAGGGATGCTCCAAAATGAAGCTAAGGGAAAATTTTGTAGGGTGGTTGTATCCACTACAGCACTTTGCGACACACTGGTAGAACTCCAGATTTTTGAATGGACCTTGTTCATAAAAATAAAGTCTAACACCTTCAAAAGCATTGTTCAATTCTCAGTTCATCTTCGTTTCACACTAGATTGATTCTAAGATGTAGCATCTGCTAAGCTCTTGGTCCATTGGCACACATTCCAAGCTAAGGAAACATAGTGGTTTCGATTGGGGTTGAGGGGTATATTGGTTCACAAGCAGTATAGTCATCAGAGTCTTACATTGCCAGCAGGCCTGGACAGTACCCCAATGGAGTCACACAGGAACACAAGCATCGCTTAGTTTCCAGCAAGCCTGGTCAGTACCCCGGCTGAGTTACTTGCATCACCTCTCTGCGTAGGAATCCTTTCTCTTCTTTTGCCTTATTCAATTTTCATTTTTTCATTTTTCATTTTTTCATAACTGTGCATAGCACTTATTCATTTTAGAGGTGGAAGTGGGATCCAAACTTATTGAGAGCAGAAGAGCTTGTTCCTTCAGAGAATTATTTCATTATATACCTCTGATGTGCTTGTTAAGGTTTTCCCCCTCACCTTACTCTACTTGACTGAGCTGACAAGGGTTAACCCAAAATAATCGACTAGAGTAGGTGACACTAGTTAGCGTGCAAGTATTGTGTTTTCACCGAGGTTCACGTTGGACAGTACATATTTTCCATCATCGTATCATGTACTAAAAGTAATAAGTTCCTCATAAAGAGGTAGGATGACAGATAACCAAGTAGTGATAGTTGCACAAGGCGTCTTGTATTTTACCCAGCTTGTTTCAAGAGTCATATATGGTTTCATGTGAAACTAACCTACAAACAAAACAAGCAAACAAACAAAAAAGAAAAGCAAAAGCAAAAGCAAAAGCAAATACGAAAGCAAAGTAAGCAAACAAGAAGGCAAAAAAACAAGCAAAGCAAGTAAGAAAACAATCATACAAGAAAACAAAGTGAAAGCAAACACTTCTCCTACTCATAAGCTAATGGTGCATGGGTCTAATAATGTGAAGTGATATTTCCAATCTAGCCATTAGTGCATTGGTTGACCCATGTTGGTGAAGTCTTGGTTCGTGAGCAACCCATTTGTGCGAACTAGAAAAAAAGAAAGATATAACAATGAAGACAAATGCACTTCATGTTACAAAGTGTCCATAGGACATAAGTGAGTACAAGTACATGACATGCGGTCTGTGGACTTGTCACGGTGATGTGCAACACTACGTGCAACTTTGAAGCATATGCATACTCTTAACTGTGACATGCAAGCAAATGAAAGAAACAAAGACAACGTGTGTCGCTTACATGTGCTTGCAATGTAGGATTCCTCCAATGCATGAGCGATGGATCGTGCAGTTCAAGTGGAGGAACCATGATTTGTGTGTGAGATTTATCTTCAATGCATACAGATGAGTGATGAGGAGCCTTGGGTGATTGAAAAATTTATTGAGCGGGAGTGAAACCAACCTCAAGACAACGAGGGAATAACATAACCATCATCTTAGGCTGAAGTGCCTCGACAGTCTTAGGGGTTTCAAATTCATTGTCAGATAGATCATCATAAACAAGTGGCTTTAAAAATCCAACTGTGATAGAATCACAATCATGATCGAATGTGGGAGTAAATTGATCACAACAACCATGATTATAAAAAATCAATGATTTCATTGGCATCCTCATGATCTGATGAATTAAATAGAGTGGTAGATGAGAAGCGAATAAATTCATCCTCTATGTTTCTAGAAAAGGAAGATGAAAGATTAAGCATATTTTTAATGAATAACTCATCCTCTCTGTTTTCGAATGATGGACTGACATCTGGTGTGTCATGCAAGTGATCAACAATGGGTGCATCCATAGATGAAGGTACACATGAAAAATCATGGATGGTAGGTTCACCAAAGATGTCAGGAAAGAACGGAGGAGGCTCGGATGGCAATGAGTCATCCCTTGTTGAGTCTTGATGCTCAAGCTCCTAGTCATACTCTTCATGAATGATAGCACATGTTGGTTGTGCAACACAGACTTCGTTAGTGGCTTGATCCTCATTCACAACAAGTGTATATTATGGAATGGAAGAACACAAGACAACATCATCCAAAGGGACAATTGAGTGTGAAGACAGGGGTTGTGGTACAAAATACATATGACAACTCAATGGACTCACAACCAAATTTGCACGAAAATTAAGAAAAGTGATGTTGGGAGGATGTGACAACTGAACAGATGCGTGAGCATGATCTCCTGCATCACTCTGTAGTAGTGGAGTTGTTTGATGAAGGGATGGTGGATAGTTACTTGTGACAATGACTATGTCCATCCATGATTGAGCAACTCCATCACTGAAGAACACTGAGCGAGGCCTGAGTTCAAAGTTCTTGGTACACGCATAGTTCTTCAAATAGTACTCGAATCAGTCCCGAAGATAGAAAAATTTCGTCTAGCTCTTTGGAGCTTGAAACTGGAAATCATGAAAGCACTGCCAAAAATCCAT